>DWKA01002121.1:0-11136 GCA_018249155.1 Panoquina ocola ocola
TGCCCCTCCGTTGGCTATAAATTCGGATCGTTTTTTCGCTCGCCGTGCGCATTCCAATCTAGTTATAACTTCCTTGCACAGTACAAGCTCCAGTCTACAAAATTAAAAAAAAACATTTAAGGATTTTTCTTTTTTTTCTGTACGTGTTTCTATTTTAATTCTATAAAGACCTAAGTTGCTTTGAATGCTTTTAGCATTAAGTCCGCCTTTTGTACTCATACATTGTATGGTTCAATAAAGTTTAAATAAATAAATAAGTTTACTCTTAGTGTCATCCCAAATAACTGTAACAGTATGTGACCAACGAAGTATCAATCAGCTTATCCACTTATCTAGTATTCAAAACATGAGAATCATGGATATATTAGTATCTCAGTACTTAGTATGCAAGTACATGTTCCACTTTGCTTTATGTTTCCACAAATACGCATGGGTATCGGAGTCTCTCACGGAAACAGTAACCTTAAAGGTCCTTCCCCACTAAGGTGAATCGGATTTTTTCCGAAGCGTGATTTAAAACGATTCGTTTTTTTCCAGTGACACAATTTACGACGTTTTACGACCATTCTACTAAATGTTAATTTACTTCATTATACGTTGTTGTTAATTGTATTGGATATGGCAGATGGTCATAAAAGCTTAATATTGCGCAGATATTTCTTATGTAAGGGAGCATTAAGAACAATTTTTGGAAATTAATTTCCTAAGCGGTCAAAAAAAAAATTCCGTGCACAAAGTCACTGGTGAGTTGGTCATCACCAATGGTCACTAAACGAAAAAGTGTTTCTTCAAAACGAAAAAAGTGTTTCGTCAAAACGAAAAGTGTTTCGTCAAAACGAAAAGTGCTTTCATCAAAACGAAAAGTTTTTTTAGCAAAACGAAAAAAGTGTTTCTTTATTTTAAATTTTCAAAACGAAAAAAGCGTTTCTTCAAAACGAAAAAAATGTTTCTTCAAAACAAAAAAGTATTTATTTATTCAACAGAAAATATTTTTGGTGAAAATGCGCCGTGAAAGAATGAGATCAGTAATTATCCCGAAGCGCATTTGACCGCCGTCCAAGAATTCCGATCGTTCGTTCCTTCCCACAAACACGACCCTCTTCATATCTCGTGACCTCATAAAGTAACAATACAAGAAAAGCCCCACGATCGCCACGCTTCGTCTGACATTGTGAGTGAATACTAATGAACTTCTCCAACTGGGTAGATAAGAACATGGTACAGTTTTAAAAGCTACTTACAACGTTTGTTAGTTTGTAAGTATGTTTGTTTGCCTCAAATTGAATTGAAATTTTGTAAATGACCGTCATTAGATATTGATTAGATAGATATTGTAATTAGATTAAGAATTCCCCTTTAGCTGTACATTTTCGGAAAAGAAATAAAACATAAATAAAAATCTTGCCAGACTAACAACTGGAGTATGTTCATCATCTTTCTTATCCCACCAATATTATGACAATGTTCTAATGTTTATGACAAGTTTGACCTGATAATACACTCAGGGTTAAATCCAAACGAGGGTATCCACAATTTATCATTGAACTACAAAATTACTCATTTTTGTAGTATAAAATTTTATTTTAATTTTTCACTATATTCATTTATCACCGCGTCACCCGATTAAGTCACAAATAAAAAGGCGGGTTATGGCGTCATGTGATCCCCTATAATTTCTAAACTACTAATCATAAACAGACAAATTAGGTATCTTTGGAAGCGTCTTGATTGTCCGCTAGTTAAACACTGTATGACGTCACACTAAATCTATCAAGGCGGCCTTGAGACGACATTAAGTCATAAATAAATAAAATTTGAAAGGTGCCGTGTTCAGTATCACATGAAAGGGTTAAATTAATACTTTTTTTATAAATGTACTTACATAATATTTCTTTCATTTCTGAGTATTATTTTTAAATAGTCCGGTTTTAGCTATTAAACTTTAAGTTGTACTTTAAAAATATTATTACACTTTTAGCCTCGCTGGGAATCGAACCCAGGACCCTTTCAATGGCGTACAGGCATTGTAATGTTAGCGCCGTAAGTCAACCTAATATTAATTTATGTCACCACAGTAAAATATGAATTAATAATTAATTAATTATTAAATTATGATTAAGAAATACACTACATTTTAAGAATACATAGTTTAATTCACACAAATTGCTAATTTTTAATTTCAAAAATTGTACTTAAATAATTTATCCCTAGCATAGGTTTTATTTAAGATGAAATTGACTTCCATTGCATTATTTTTTTTATGGAACCAGAGTTAATTTAACTTTTTTTAAACATAAGTTAATATTGACAGAAATGCCCTCAGATTGTAACAACGATACAGCACTAAATCAGTAAAAAAATAGTAATAATAAATTGTGATTTAGAACATACACAATAATTATTATAAATAACATTCTATATCTTTTTATGCCTGACGATGTGTAGATATTATGCACACAAAACACCTTGAAGGCACTTGCACTTCACATAAATTTATGAGACGCTATTATGAAACGAGACATCTTGACATATTTTCGAATACAAAATGTAACTGATGAATTTTCCGTCTTTGTCTTGAAACAAATGTGAGTCATTACTCACTTAGACAATTTTTCTATCGTAAACGTGATCAGCGGTATTTTTATTATGATTACATGCCCGGTAAAAGTAATTATAGCTGGCTTTACAGCTTATTTACCACTGAATAAGTTCTCTCTGCGATGTTTCGAGTAGTGTAATTAAGTCTTGAATAATTTTGTGGTAATTAAATAAAATTAAGCATTTAATACGTTAGACTTAATTTACTAACCTGTCATTTGGAGTTGTCTCCTAGACGCCGGCGTGCGTGGTGTCCGCGGGGTTCTTGAGGCGCGAGGGGTTTTTGGTGTCCTTGGAGTTCTAGGTGAGCTGCCTGCGCTACTGGTACGTCTCGAGGGTGAACCCAGCACCCTCAAATCTGTATTCCCAACACACGCTAACGCCTCCGTCGCGGTCCGTGGACTTCCATTTTCCTTATCCTCCTCGCAAAACTTCACTGGCGAGTCCATTTTAGCCGCCTTATACGTACATTCCGTTTCGATATCAAAGTTGAATCTTCTGATGAATCTCTTCCTTTCTCTGGCATACTGCTCGGCCATCAGACGCCTCGTCTCGTCCCTGTCGGGCGCCCCGAACAAGCACTTGCAACTTCCGCGTCTCCTTCTGGTAGCATTGGACGCATTTCTCAACGCTGCCATCCCTGTGGACATCTCGAACCTCCGTTGCTTGGGTGTACGTCCGCCGGCCGCCATAGTATCGAGTCAGGTGAGCGTCGACTGGTTCGCGAGAAACATCTGACTAATAATCTTCCGAGAGAAAACAGCTGGCAGGTAGAGAGAGGGGGGGAGCGCGGGAGCGGGCACGGAGCACCTGGCGATGCCGGCGAAACCGCGCCAATTCTAACCTATAAGTGTCGGGCGGCGTGGTCGCGCGCGCGCTCCGCTGCTCCGAATGGTCGACTGACGCTTCGTTTCCCGCGCTGGACGCTCGCGCATCGCCGCGTGCGACGATTTCGGCACACTACTTCGCGCGCAAATCAACAATTCTACCAAGGACGCTTTTTGTATGTCTCGGGATACAGGTGAAGTTAAAAAGGGGAAGATATAATAAAGAAATTGTAAAACTCAATGGCACCGTACGCTAAATAGAATCGACGTTGACTTGTATACCTACACGCTATTGGAATGTCGGGTGACGTCTTTATCTGTTGTTTAGGCGATAACACAATGGTGCCTATTATGTAAGTTTGTCAAGTGGCACTGACACCGAATTAGTTTTGAAAGGTCTTTGTCCTTTCAATTGCCCTTGATTTATTTATGTGAAGTCAATAAATATGTCATTATTTTAATATTTTTTCTAACCCGTTAATGTCATACCTACCTTACACGTTTAAATGTAGCGTTTTTTGAATATTTATCATATGCTTATTTATTTTTAACACTTTTTATTCCTACTTATTGTTCTAATTAAAGTAGTTTAATCAATTATCGATAAAAAATAGTCCAATAACTTCATTTTAACAATTGAATTTGATCATTCTATGTAAGTAAGTACAGAGTATTGTCCCAGTCACAGGTGGTACTGTAGTAAGGCACCCAATATGAGAAAAAATCTTGAATAAAAATCTTGAAAGAACAATGTATTGCATTGACAAGACTATGTAGTAGGTAGGTATAAATCTGTCCTTTTTCTTTCAACTAGGTCCTTACTTTCAAGTTTCATTCATACTCCGCGATACCTGTTCGATTATAGATCTGACCTTTTCGCTCAATAAGAATAAAAAGAAGACAACACTACTTAACCCAGTACCGTTATAGTACCTGAAAATAAATTTAAACTCACAGTAATAAATTAAGTATTTATTTAATAAAATATGAGCAAATAAATAGCTAAGTGCGTATGGGGCCACGCTCAATGTAGGGTTCCGTAATTATTTAAGTTTAGGGACTAGGTATTTCTCGTTACTATTGATTAGTAAAAAGCAAGCCGTGGTAGTTTTCCTTTAAATTTTATCAGATTGGATAGTTACCAACATGATTAGTTAAAAGTCAAAATGTGCCAATCAATCAGCGCCAAAACATCAACATCAAATTGGCACAAATTTAAAACGCCTATCCTACTACTATTTTAAATGCGAAAGTTTGTAAGTTTGTTTGTTACTTATTACCTCTTCACGCAAAAACTACCAAACCAATTTAAATGAAATTTGGCACACACATAGAGGGTAACTTGGATTAACACAAGGATAGTTTTTATCCCGGAAATCCCGCGGGATCGGTCAAATTCCACGCGGACGAAGCCGCGAGCGGTAACATATAGAATAATATAGATATATAATAATTATTACCGTGCCTATAGCCAATTCAGTGTACTTATAGCATTATAGAGGTCGGTACTGTAAAACAATATAACATTTCTACGTTTGGTTTCTTGAGGTAATTGCTCAGTAATTTTGTGACATAAATCGTATACAGCGGTAGGTACAATTTTATGTGTCTAATTATTTAAATTTTTAGGAGGCTTAATTTAAAGCAATAAAATTAGGTACGTATTCATATTAAATATCGCTGAAATTTTATTTAATAGTAACTATAGTGTTTATTGTAACGATTATTACAAACGAAATAGGGTTTTATTATTTAACATATTTTTATGACAATTTTATTACCACAGCATGCTTTAAAAAGGTAAAAAGTAATTATTTTTACGTTTCAGTAAAAATGGATTGTGATAAGTACCTAACAATAATGACATGGAAATAAATAATTATGATAATAATGACAATGATAATTAAAATTTATTTTAATATTTTAGTAGATCCCTTTCTTTTGCACTCACGAGAGAAAAATTACAAGGAACTCTTTATTATTGTTTTATTAAAATAGTCTATTATATAAATACACTAAGAGAAAAATCACAAAAATCAAAATCCCTTTTTCCTATGTTTTTAATGTTATCAAAAAAAATCTTCATAATAATTTCAATACTGTGTATTGGATAGAAATAAAAAAAATGTGAGTGGACATTGTTAATTAGATTAATTTTATTTGGTATAAGTACCTACACTAATTAACGAGTGTGTAAACAAAAAAGATGTCAATTTTATTATAATATTTCAAACTCGTCGCACGTTTTCCTATAATTTTCAAAGTTGGTAATGGTTTAAATTCAATTTCTGAAATAATGGGCTTAAGTCAAAACTTTCAGCAAAATATGTACAGAACTCAAACTACCAGTTATTCCTGTAAACCTTATTTCCACCACAGCTTGTCGTTTCTCCTGCAACAGTTTCAGCAACTTGTATAATTATTAAGTAGCCATTTTATCTCGAATCTGGTAGCTCGAAGATTGGCTCCAACTGCATTAGAACCGGTTTCGTTTGTCGAGCGAAATCTTCACGTGGTTGTGGAATAAATCACCATTTTAACGACAGCGGTTTAATGACGAAACCTACGTAGGGCTTCTTGTTAAAATTACAAGTTATGGGGTAGGCTTAAAAAGGTATTATTGGGATATTTAGAAAAAATGTAGGCACGGTTTCTAATGGTGGTGTAGTGTGTAGAACATAATGTGTATGAAGTTATATAATTTATGAAGTTGTAATACGATATTTAACATTTTTAATTTTTTTTCTCTTTACTGACATACGACATTTTGTCACATCGCTAGAGATTCGCAGTATCAGTATGTCGCTTATGTCGTAACTTAGTATTACATAAATAATATTATAAATTGTTCCTTTATTAGGCATAATTGTTTAATTACAGCTACAGTCTGTTTTTTTTCGGTACGGACTAAATTGACGTAAGCTGTGTTGCTGCTTTTTAACAAATCATTAATAGTGATGTGCCGCTACCGTAACTTTACGTAATTTACAATCTAATCTCGTTTTTCAGTAATAATTATAAAAATGTTTGTTTAACATTTTAGAATGTGACGACAACCGTAATGTACCTATAGTTTCTGTTAAATGCTTTTTATTGCGTATTCTTTAATAATATATGAATAATTGTCGTGTTTACTAAGTTTAATAAGTAGTAAAAATTAATAACTATATATTTCTTTATCTGTGATGCTCCATAATTCCCATGATTATTAAAATATTTGTTTATTGTGAAATTATAATAAAATTATTTGGTAAAAGTAAAATGTTACGATTCGTAAAACCGGTACCGAAAAACACTATTATTAAAAAGCTGGTAACATTATTTCAAAAATTGACATTAGAATATGTCAATTTAGTCCGTACCGAAAAAAAACAGACTGTATACATTCTTAAGCAAAGGGTCTATTATATACATGACAATTCAAAGGAAATAGATATCATTTCGTAACACATATTAGGTTAATATAAATTCTTCTAAGTTGTAGCATCATGTAGATGGCAATGTTTTTGTTGCACGACACCCAATGCATCAATATGTTACTCTGTGACCAAGGAGTGTGCCAGGCACACTATAGAAAACTGTCTGTCTATGAGGCTGTGAATTGAACTGTCATTACAACAATGAGTAATGACATATGACATGTATTTGTCAATCTATAGAGAAAAGCCAAAGCATTACAAAACGTATCGGTTACTTTGCTTCTTTGCTCGCTCAGTGTTTCTCTATCAAATATATTTTGTGCGTATTTTGTTATGACGGTTCATCTAGTTATTAAATTACACTGTCTATAAAAATGAGATAAATATTACGTCGTAATTAGTTGTTTTTGCTGGAGTGCGTACACGTTCGGGTTCTGTGATAATTATTTATAATTTTCGTTTCAATGGCTTCAACGCCGAAACAGGTGAACGGCAATGTCGGCAATGCATCGCTGAACAACAACGGTCCCTTGGGAAAGCGGAAAAAATCGCGCAATAGCCGAAGCTCTTACCTGACGAAATGGTTGGATAAAACGATGCACCAGATTCAAGATTCGACACCGAGTATGGATACCTTCGACCTCTTCGAAAATCCAAATATGAATTGGGCGATGAGTGGAGCTCAGTTTGCGCCGGGGTACGATCCGTGTAGGTACAATATGTATGGGTGCACGCCCGAGCCAATGTCTCTGCCTACACTGCCGACGTACTATAATCCTTTAATGCCGGCCCACTATAACCCTGAGTGCCGTTACGTCCAAAGTGAAAACAAAAGTGTTCAGGTGCAGAGAGCTCGCCGGCGTCGCGTCGAGAACAAAGTGGAGGAGGTGTCCAGTACGCCCGCGAATAACATTCCTTGCACATTGAATCATAGCAGCTACTTGCAGCCAAAGAATTTCAGCGACAACCAGGACTATACGAGTCTGCCGCCGATAGTTACTTCGATGGGCGACACTAACTCCACTAGTGATGTGCATACTCCTAACAAAGACGATTGCAGCAATAACAGGAGATACAGTGATCCGTGTGTCAGAGCGCTCCCAGATGTCGCCAGACCGGCCAACAAGGATGTGGATTCAGAATCGGAAACAAGCTCAGACATGTCTGGTAGTCAAGTTGGTAGTCGGCTGTTATCTTGTCTTTTGGATCAAATATCCTCATTGAAAATGATCAATGAAAGATTGAACAAGGATCTACAAGACACCCGAGGTTAGTGGTGCTGATAATAATTATAAACCATTGCAAAGTATTGTGCATATTTAGATATACCGTGACACTTTCTCATTTAAAACAATTCTAATGACACCTCTAAAGCTAAAATTCCTAAAGCCAGTAAGGCGTGCCAAAAAAAAATATCCATAGTTACACTAGTGAAGCAAAACCAGTGCTCTTGGGTAAAATAAATTGGTCAATAGAAGAGAAACTCCGTCCACTTAAAATGCAACTATGCTTCAGTCAATAAAAACAAATGGTTCAGCTTGGTATGTTAGCTTTGCATGTCTGCAGGCTATCATCTCTAATTATATTATTATCAATCAGGATGTGGTAGGGATGAACATTATGCCCGATGAAATTAAAGGTTTGTCATTCAAGTGACAAATGGAGGTTAGCAATGTTGGGTGCATAGTGTATTTATATAGGAAATATTAAGCCAAGGTGAACTTGTTTATCTCTTGATTAGATCTTCTTAAATTATTATTATTTATTTTAAAATAAATATAGTCATCATTCATCATTACAACCCATAATCGTCCCACTGCTGGGCTCGGGTCTCCTCTCACAATGTGAGGGGTACAGGCCAAAGTCCACCACACTGGCCAAGTGCGGATTTTCAGATTTCACAACACCTTTGAGGACATTATGGAGGACTCTCAGGTGTGCAGGTTTCCTCACAATGTTTTCCTTCACCGAAGCAAGTGATAATTAACTAGTAATATGCACATAACTTATCGAAAATTAGTTTTGCGTGCAGGATTCGAACACACGACCTCCCATTCGAGAGACCAACATTCAAACCACTAGGCTACCACTGCTCTTAATATTGTTATAATTATGTTAGAAAAATTTGGTGTATTGTTTGTCCCATAACCTACAGTTCATGCGTGAGTTGATTGCAGTTGGGGAATGAGGTAAAGGGGGGAGCATAAATAATTTTGAGCTTTAATAACACTATATTAAAGATGGCAGGACAATGTGCTCCCCCCCTTTACCTCAGTGGTGCGATCTGTAAGCTAGTTTTGTTATTGTTGATAAACAACTGACAAAACAAAAATTAGTATATCCTATTACCCTAGTCTTAGGGTTATCTCCATCCAATGAAGATTTATATGAAATACTACAAAACCTGTGTTATAGCATTATAACTAAAAGTTATATAATTTTAAATCAATTAAAATGCCATAATGATGATTGATTTTGACCTGATTTATAGTACTGGGCATAGCTAATATTAAGTACCATATTTAACACTGTTTATCTAAAATGTATTCAGCAGAAGGTGTAAAAGCATTAGCAGGTGTATAACTTAATTTTCCACATTTGTTCCAAAACATCACATGAATATTCAAGAGCATCTATTGTTAGCATACATAATGTGATGTTAGTGGCCTTGTTAATCTGGTAACAGAGATTAACTTAATTACATTACATAATTTTGTGTATAGTTACGTATTGCATTTTATCTTACTTACTCTTGGTAATAGAGTCAATTTGATCACAAAATTTGATTGAAAAAACATAATTATTTTGAAAATGATTGTTAATTTAGACTTTCTTTGCCAAAAAATTGATTGGAATTGAAATTTATTTTGTAAATATAGATTAAATATTGTTTACTTTGATGAAGGAAAACTTCTGAAACCTGAAGATGACTTATTTTTTAACCATGCATCTATACATGATCCTTCAGAAATCCATGCGGACATAGGCCTCCCCTAATTTGCTCCAATTGGATTGGTCCTCATCCTTCTGAATGCAGTGGATGCCTGCCATTTTCTTTATTATTATTCTTTACATATTTTATTTTGCATTACATAAGAAATATATTTTTTGTAAATTTTATTTTAGGAATACAGAAAAGCATTTACTCAAGATAAGTTATAGGATAACTACATAATTATATTATTACATCATTTTATTTTTGTTATATTCAAAAGGAGAGTCCTATTAGGCTTTTTCTGTGAGAGTTCTGTATTAGACTTCATTCCCACTTAATATTAGATGAGATTGCAGTCAAGCATAATCTTATTTTATTTAAAAAATATATCAATGTTACATTATACTGTGATAGTGACATCACCAATATTTTCGAACCTCAGAGCACCTACAGTTTCAAATATGGCCGATACTAGATACAGGTGCATATGACACAGCCTTGCTTCCCACATGGTATGTAAAGCGAGAGATCATACATCAAGTGCTACCCACATACTTGCATAGCCTCAGAGAAACTTGAATATACAATTATAGTTGTACAAAACAAAAAATATTAAGTATTATAGATGATTTGTGAGCACAATAGAAATCAATGGTTTGAAGTGAAGAAGAATACTAAGTATGGTTTTTTCTTCATAACTGTAAAAGCCTAGATGTTACTCGACCATGCTCTTTCAATGCAGATTAATGGAGGGGTTAGTTAGTGGCCAATCAATGTGTCAGAAGTTTTTATGCTGATTGAAGGTCTCTGACATGTTATTACACTTGCAGTCTGAACACGATAACCAGGTACCAAACCATATTGTGACAACATAGCCGCAGTCTTAAACTAAAAGGCCAGGTTATCAAAACTTATCAAAGATTTTTTAGTTTAGTTTAAGGTCAATAGAGGTCATTGACCTTTCTATTCTTATTTTGCATTAGACAAGTTTTTTGCATGTCCTCCCAAATACTGACTGAAGTTCTTGAGAAATCTCATCCGAATACCAAAAGTGGTTGTTGTTGCTAAACTTGGTTGATTGCTAACATGGAAGATTTTTCTAAGCCATCTTTTTTGAACATAGGTATTATGAATTAACGTTGCAAAATCAATTTTATAAATAATTTACTTTATCTGGGTATAAAACTCTTCCCTGCTCCATTACCGATGGAATGTCCCTGATTGTAAGTTGATTCCTATATGATTGTAGAATGTATATGCTTATCTCTGATAACAATCCATTACTCTTACAGTGGAACTTGAAAATGTGAGGCAGCAGAACATATACTTACAAAAGAGCTCATCCGGTTTGGGCTCC
>DWKA01002122.1:0-11135 GCA_018249155.1 Panoquina ocola ocola
TGTGCGTTGATAGATCACTATGTCAGTCAGTCAGTCAGTCAGTCAGTCACCTTTGAGTTTTATATATTTAGATAATTCCTTGGAATTTGGAATTTTTGGAATAGCACATCCATCATAATTATTGTAACTAAAAATCTATATCTATCAGGAAAGTACAGATTATAAGCATTACTTCGATGTGTCACAACTTGTGGCAATTTTGTGAAAACTTCATACAATGACAAAACTGTAATAATACATATGATAAAAACAAACCCCTTTATTATACACCAAGAAAATAAAACCAATGTACGTCTATAATAAGAACAAAAATACAAGTGATATAATGTACATAAAATTATAAAAAAAAACATAGCAACCAAATTGAACACCTCCTCCTTTTTTGAAGTCAGTTAATAAATGTATTACTGCGATATCGCTAACAACAAATTGAAACATACTCGCTTTATTACTTGATCTAGGGTTTTACACTTAATTTGCACCACATTCTTGATTAATTTCACTTTTAAAAGTATATTTTTACAAGCAGTTCTAAAATTCTCGCAAACACAGACCTCTCATGTGCATCAATAATTTTGTACACAGTTATGCACTAAGACACTGAAAGAGCGCAATCAAGATTTATTGCTGAACCATTTAAATCAGGAAATATTCCACTTGCTGTCAAACAGATCAAAAAAGCAACTTCTTTAGGTGGTATCACTTTACCATTCTCTTCTGTAACACTGTGCCCCAAATGTTGAGATTGATCCTCTATACTTAAGTTATGCAATGTATTCGTCCTAGTTATGCCTGGATTGATGCAGTTGATTCTAATGCCTTCGGGTGCTACTTCCGCTGCAGCGTGTTCTGTAAATTTCTGAAGAGCAGACTTAGATAGTATGTAAGGTAGAAAACCTTCACGATGACGGGTAAACAGAGAAGAACCCACATTCACAATATTTCCTTTGGTCTTCAGCAAATACGGCAATACGAGCTGAGTCAGTAAGTATGGCACTCGTAAGTTAATTGCCATCATCGCATCAAATGCTTCCATACCTTGATCAAACATCGAAGTCAACTGCACTCCGCCGGCACAGTTGATTAGAACATCTATTTTTCCATAACATTCAATGGTTTTCGATACGACGTATTCGCACATACTTGATTGGGTCAAGTCTAGTGCTAGCCGCAAAGGTGCTAAATTGTTAGTGGCATAACATTCTTGTGCAACTTTATCCAGCCTTTCTTTGTTTCTGCCGACAAGACTTAACTTCGCTCCATATTTAGCTAGTGCTTGGGCCGTAACTGCACCTATTCCTGAACTTGCTCCTGTTATTATCACAACTTTATCTGTGAAATCAATTCTATTCATATTTTCAACAAATGGAAACGGTCCCAAAGTCAATAGTTGGAAACTTTTAATCGCATATTATTTACACTGGAATCGACACTTAACTTTCAACATACGTGCATACCTTAAGAATGTGTTCGGCAAACTGCTTGTCAATACTTCGGTTTATCAGAAACCGATTACTCACGATGAGTAGCATATGGGTACCTTATCGCTCTTCATTATCATTCGTTGGCTTAAGAGTTTTCAATGACCGTTGGTGTTTTATGACAAAAAATATAAAGGTTAGATATTGTTTCAATATATTCAATATAATCACTAGGATTAATATAATAAATGACATTACTTTAGGTATGCATTATTTCTTAATTAAATGACACAAGGAACTCTAGCATGTGTTTGTGTTTTACATAGTAACAACGAGAATAGTTTTTTAACAAAATACATAATGTAAACAAACTCAGTCTTTAAAACTAATCCTATTAAAAACCTATAATTTTAACAATGATTAAGGCCTTCAGAGAACTGTACTATTTTTACTGTTACAAATGCAAATACGAATATTCATACTGCACTATATGACCATTACTCTTGGAACTTTTCGTTTACCTTTGATGAAAGAAAACGGTAAAGGATGAAGAGTCATTCTAAATCTAAAGTTAGAGTATGCATTTAATAGAGATGTCGGTACGCGGTGAATTATCAAAGAACGTTGGATGTCATGGATCTTTTTGTGTCGTTCCTGATTCGAGTCTTTATGCAACGTTTCGTTTTCATTTTATATTTTTGTCATATGTTTTGGTGAAATATTTTAGAGACCGCAGTTGTTTTTAAATAGAAAAATGTAGTTGCAATATTTCGCAGGTGCTTTTAAATTAAAATGTCATATTCGATCGATAGTTTGTAAAAAACATCGGCTGCACGATTTTTATGTCAGGCTTCGAGGTATAACTTTTATTTGATGAAAAATGAATAAGTTCGTTAGGTGAGTTAGGAAAACACCTGTCCTATATTAACGCGTGATCACGGCTTCCTTTTGTTTTTACAAAATCTTATTTCTGGATCTATGTCGACGTTACTTATTTTAATGATTAGGTTGATAAAGAACATATTCGAACCTTTGTGTCCGAATTTATGGGCAAGGATAATATTTTTAGGGCACTATTTTTTCTCGAATATGCATATTTAAAAGACATAATTTAATGGCCGAAAATTTCTAGTGGTAAAATGTATAATTATTTGCTAATAATGACCCTTCACCTACTACCGAACATGCTCGTTTTTGCACAGTTATTATCAACATACATCATTCAATCATCAAGAAGCATTAATTTAATACGAATAAAACAATACATCATTCTATTAGTGCTATAAAATAGTTTCACTAGTACCCTATGCATACTTTATTTTTATAAATAAAAGTATAGGTCAATTACATTACTAATAGGCTGAAGAAGCTCCATCCAAAACAATGTGAGCACCTTTGAGATTAGGACAAGTTTCACTTGTAACAAATAATATAAGTCTTGCCACTTCCTCTGGTTCATTAATCACGTTAGTGGGTAATGTGTTTGCCAGCATGTTGTAAGTTACATCCATACATTCATCAGCTACGTTGAAATTTGACAGAAAATTAGTTCTCGTTAGTCCTGGTCTGACAGCGTTCATTCTGATTCCTTCTGTTGCTAACTCAGTCGCTCCAGCTGTGGTAAATTTCTCCAATGCGTCCCTTATCATTGCAAAGGGCAACAAACCAGGCTTTACCTTGCTGGGTGATCCGAATATATTGACAATATTACCTTTTGTTTTCTTCAAGTGAGGTATACACAATTGTGTTAGTTGGTATGGTACACGAAGATTTAGAGCAAAGAGTTCATCAAAGATATCTATCGTTGTGTCAAACAATGATGTCACAGCTGCTTTACCAGCGCAGTTTATTAATATATCTATTCTTCCATAAGTCTGTATTGTTTTATTGACAATTTCCTGACAGCTTCCAGTGTCTAGTAAGTCTAGAAGTAAACATAATGGTCGGTTTCCTTTATAAGATTCACAAATATTTGCGACTTCGTTCAATCTTTTTTCATTTCTTCCAACGGCAGTGATAAGAGCTCCATGCGCTGCGTACATTTTCGCTGTTGCTGCTCCAATACCTGAACTAGCCCCGGTAACGATCACAACTTTTCCGGTGTAATCCATATCGGTAACGTCTTCTTTGCAATTTGATTTTCAACTTATTTTCTTTTCGTATAGAATGTTGTTTCCTAGGCGGTATTTTGAAATAGATTCTTTTTTTTTAATTTACCGTGTCAAAGATTGCAGCTGATGACTTCAAGATAAGAATCTTAAAGTAAACTTCGTTTATTTAATAATACCCTACTTACTAGAATAACAGATAGTACATGAACAAACTGTTACACTGCATGCTCCACTATTTTGTGCTTCCAGTGTGATAAATGAGCTTATTCAGTGTTTTAGTTTTTATCAATATGAGTCACTCACAACCGTTTACGTTTAAGATCGTAACAGCACTGAGACCAAAGTCACTGTCAAGACCACAACATTGTAAGATTACTATAATTTAGCGTAAACATGAAGTCCTTCACAAATCACAGCAACCGGTTTACTTGCCGTCAAAACATGAAGAGAATGTTTCCATTGCTATGAGCAGAAATACACATACACTGAATTAACCGACTTACTAAACTTATTCGAAGTGCTCCTATTAGATGTCCATGGACAGCAAGAGCTAGTGGCATTGCCAGCTCGTTTCCTATTCTTATTTCATAAAACGTGTAAATGTGTGAAACTATGTAGATCTAATATCGTTTAAGCAACTGCTAATATATGTATATGAACGATTTTGAATTTATACTATGCTCCTTTCACTTCGGAGGGCTTTTTCGTCCTACTTGTACAAATAATCCGGGAATCGCTAGGTTATATGGGGATAAATTTTATTTCATTTCAAAGGTCTTAACCATCTCGCTCCTATTTATTTTACTAAACTATAAATTGTTAATTTTCATTTATTAATATTGACACATCACATTTATTATTCTTAAAATTTAAGAAGACATTTTTCGTACCGTCGGTTTCAATGGAGATAGCGCAATCGCCATTATTACCTCATCCTTATAGCCTTGAACTTGATTGCCAACGATCCATTGCAGTCTTGCAATTTTATCTCGATCTTCCTCATAGTATGTTGTTGTGGGATTTTTAACTAGGTTAGTACGAGTATAGGTATGGATATATCAAATCAGGATCCGACATATTTTTTGTCAATATTCATAGCCTTGGCAACCAGTATATTTATGTAATTTGCAGTGCATTTTTGAAATATGTCAAAAAATTTTTGTTGAATAATTTGGCTATAACATATTCTTTGGTTTCTTTTCTTATTCTGTTTCCTGACAACGTTTGTAAGGAGAAAGAACAAGATTTATTTTATGTGCTGGTTCCGAATTATATATTTCACGTCCATAATTTTGAATTTATCTACAACGTGCAGTGTCCAAACCGGGTGTAAATCAAGCTCTTGTTGCGACGTGTCATTTTTATTCCGGGATCCTTTCTTTGTGTGTTTTATTACTAAAGTGGATTTCTTCGTTGGAAGCATACATTCTGCTAAATAATCGGCCAGTCAGATATAAATTACGGATAATATTGAATTTTAAATGTAGATTGACAATATAGTGACTTGTGAATTTATTGTGGTTTACTCAATACCCTATTTGAGTATACCATTTTGTAATACGCGATAAACTTTTGTCACTATCTTAAAATTCATAGAAGATAAGAGGAAAATGTAAAAAGTTTGCACGTATCACTTTCCATGTCATCTGGCGCGTGAGTTATACTGTCTCCATTCTCAAGAAGCAGTTTTCACCTGTTGCTTGCTACCTGTGACCTACTTCGGGTTAAACTTCCGTTACGGTTTACTGAACAACTGCAGTTAAACTGGAGGACCGATTCTCATTTAATTGTAACCAGTGATTCAGCACATCTAGCATGTGTGCTCGTAAACCAAGTTTCAAACTTGGTTCATCGCAAAACTCGAGATCACATGTTTGGTTAAAGTGTCATTGCAGTTATAAGGATTCTGGTAGTTCTTGACTAGCAGTATAACCATTTTGGGGAGCAATCGTTTGGAAAAATCTGTAATGTTCATGAATATGGGATTAGTTCTACCTCTCAGTAGAGAGATTATCTTTCAGTAGACTATTATAGTCAAATTCGTGAAATCATTCAGATACTTCAATAATATTATGTATTCGTGTGATAATTCTTTTATGTAGGTACGTTTATTTTTTTTTAATTGAGAGGTCATATATTGCTTCCTGAAATTCGTCTTTTTCGTACATAAATACATTGTATCCTCGTAAGTTACTTCTATGTATATTCTTAAAGGAGATAAATCTTAAACAGATCTTTGAAAGCATTACATAATTGTCATACTTGAGGTTTCTTGTATCTACCTAATAAATTCATCACGGTATAGCTCTAGCTAAATAAAAACTACGCTTTGACTCAATACCACCCTAGCAATTATCACAGTAGTTATCACAGATAAGAACAACACTAATAACAAATTTAATGCAACATTTGTAATATAAAGTCAAAATACTGTTATTCAAGTAAATCCATCAATTACATATTGAGTTTAGCAGCAAATTAGATACAGAAGTTGATTTTTTGTGAAATGTAATATCGAAAACTTTTTATATGAAAAATTTTCCTTACAATTGTCTTCTTTATGTTCGTCCCAGTCATATCTCCTAACTTGTACACTCTTACATGGTACGGTACACGTATTATATGTCACGCCTTAAGCAGACTTTCTCATCAGCGAAATGTATTCGGTATGTAATATTTGTAATGAGTTTCTTTCTTGTATTGTTGTTTACGACGACTTGTAATGTAAATTTTTTGTTGTAATGTCTTGTCCGTAACTCTTGTCTTTTCCTTGGAAAATAAACAGATTTACCTTGTAGTTGTAGCAAGTTGAAGATGAAATAATGCGGGCCCTTGTTTTTGTTTTGCTTCATATAGTGGAGGTATGTGAAGTTACTAATGTCCACTTATGAGGAGACTACTTTGATTAGGAGGCGTTTAAACTCGTATTATTATTCCTATTATTAGGATAATTTCAAAATATGCACAGATTATGGTGAGTTAAGATTTTTTAAACAACAACCAATTTCATGTAACGGATCAGATTTTCGAAAGAGTATTTTGGATTTGAAGTGGAATTTATGTTACTTTCAATTCAAGTGAATTGTTACTGATGATATTATAAGAGCTAATAAAGCCCAATTTCTTTAAAACTGTAGTCAAATCTTTTTTATCATACTTAAAAAGCTCAGTCGTACTGTAATGGATACAGAAAACTTACGTCGTTTGTGGATTCTAAACGAAAAACAGATCTCATCGACTTCAAAGGTCGTAAAACGTCTTGATTCCAAGTAAGGTCTGGTCTATAGGCGGTGCCAGCGAAAACTTTGAACGTTTCGCACTAAACGGGCGTAATGTGCAAATTCTTCCGGGCGTTGCTTGGGACAACTGCCTATAGACTCTAAAACGTAATCGTCAAAGTTTTAGGTGTTACTGACTGCGATTGTAACGGATTTTGTACGGGATCCATTTAATTGATTCACGATTCTTTGATTTAACATTACTGTTTAGCTCTTTGATGTAGTCGACTACTAATGGATTTAAGTTAGCAGATATTGAATTTATAAATATTTCTGCTTATACAAACAGACCACCGGCCAACTTTTTTTATGACAACATTTTTATGTGCAAATTCTTTCAAAGAACAAGGCGCTCACGGTGCTTCTCAGCGGAGTTTTGGACATTAGTATGAATGGATGCCATTGTGGTACCTTAATGCAGGGACGCCGTTTCACGGGGAACAAGTGCCAGCGCATAGGAGGGGGTGGCCTAACGTCGTTGAGCCACCGTTGTCGGCTTTGCATTTTAAAATCTTTCGTGATTTTCTTACATTTGCATCTGAACAAAAGATGTCCGGTTTCCTTTATAACACTAGCACCTAAGCTCTAGCGCTTCAGTTTAAACATTTTTGTCTTTATGAGTAGGTATTCAGTAATGTTTGACAATTCTGTTTTAATAATCATTTTATCAATGCTTTACGACGCTATTATGGCACTCATTAGATGTAGGCTTTTCAATACGTTATACTTACTATGCGATGCTATATCTCTTGGTTCTACCACATAAGTATAGACAAGAGTGAAGAGGTTACGAAATTCCGAACAAATGAATAATGTATCTATTCTATTTCATTCTCTCATGGGCTTAAATCCCATTGATTGTATTGTTCCTTTATGGTGTATGTTTTTGGTACATCAAGTTAGAAATCACAAATATGCAGAAAACCATTTGACTTGATTAAATATGTCACCCATTTTAACCGATTTCAAAAGGAAGGAGGTTCTCAAATCGGCTTCAAACATATTAGTAAATTTTACTTATTAGTTTTGAAGTCGGTTTTTAATTTAACAGCAACACTGTGTAGAAGTTAATTATACCGTCGCATTGCCGTCCAGGAAGAGAATGGCACGCCTTTTTCAATGGTCATTAAATTAGCTGTTTGTCTTTGAAAGTCATCACTCATTTTTATCCTCGTAAAGAAAGAACGTGGTCTGCATATCGTGTTAGTAAGAAACCCCACCTTATTGCAATGAGTATCTACTTTCGTGATTAAGCTTTTATTAATAATGCCAAAGACACATTAGGCGACAAATGTGCCGCGACATGTATGGCGACATCGCGCGACTTAAGTCGATTCCACTCGAAGATCGACGACCTGACGTAGCTGGCGACCCGTGTCGCGGCACATTTATCGCCTAGTGTGTCTTTTGCATTAATACTACTCTGATGACAGGACTTATTGGATATTAAATGGACTTATTGCGAATCTCCTATAAAAGCACCCTTACTCACGCTCTATCCTATTTGTAACATTCCGTGGCTCAGTACCTTTACGACAGAATTATAATTACACTTATAATAATATCACTGTTTAGGGGCGTACCGCTGTCTTTAACTGTAATACCTCCTCCTCCCTGATTTATGTAACATCCCCGGCGAACGCGATGTTTAAGTTCCTTTTACGACTAATTGGATTTCCAGTTTATGATTTTGTGAATATTTTATTAGGGATCACGTAATTAGGGAATGCGAAATTTGGGAACTTTGTCCGAGATTTGCATTGTGATCGCGTTTCGGTATTCGGACTCGCTATAAGTTTCCCGATCAACTTAACCGTTTTGTTTGGTGCCGTTTCGGTATTCGACCTTCTTAGCGGAATGTTTGGTGTGAATGTTTTGTCGGAATTAGGACTTCGATTAGGATAAAATTTTGTATCGTATATTACTATGGACAAGGAATGTTGATTGTTTCTTGTTCGGTATCCTATTTTTATGCCAATTTTGATTAGTCATATATGTTATGTTTTGGTAGTTAAAGTTCAGTCATACCCTTTAGTTAAACCAATATATTATATCCATGCCATCAACCCACACTGGTGCTGCGAATAATAAGATACATTCTAAACCTTTTTTAACAGCACCATAAATGAAATGTTGTGAAACCGATCTGAGAACCGCGGCAGCCAAATAATACGCATCAGTCAAGAAATTATTTATGCAAACATGTTTAATTAATTCCTGATGGCATAAGCCATCATCATCATTATGTTCATAAGAACTTAATCGCCTTATATTTAAACAGACTTAAATAAATTGATGGAAATTCGAATATACAGCGCTGCAGAGCCATTTCATGTTACAGATATTACGGAGTAGACGGTTAATTAACCTAATGCGGGCCCTTTGACGTTGATATCGATACTTAGAGAGATATGTCTGTATACTGCGATTACAATGGTAATACCTTGATATGGATGTATCTATAGGTATTCTTGAGTTTCCTTGTCGTCTCTCTCAAGTAATTGAAGATTAGTCCACAACCAGCGATTCATATCATACCTATTATATAGAATTATCAGAACTTAGACAAAATTAAAAGAGGTCGATACTTCTGGGACAGTCAAAAGATTATCTTAAAATAGTATATCCTTGTCAAGATATAATCCTAGTCGTTCGTATAGCGATATGTAAAATTGAATCAGACAGTCCAAAAAATCAAGATTGATTAAGAATGAAGTGTTTTTATTACCGCTGAGGTTTTGATGTGTTTTTTATTGCTGAAAACAATAAAACACGATCCCCGTATGACTCTTACCATCAATATTAAATTAAGCAAGAAAGAGCTCGAAAACATCTGTTGAACCATCCAAAAAAGACGGTAAAATAAGCTTTATCTTTTAGATTCCGTAGAAATAATTACTGTTATCAAACAAATTGTATAACACAACCTTGACACTGATCCCAGTTATACACAGCAGGGTATAATTAATCACCTCTCGCTGTGATACATCACCCCCGACCCCACAAGCAGCCCAGCGCCACCCCTCGCCCAGGTGTACAATGCATCGCGTATCACCGTCGCAATAAATCATGTCTGTACCTTCCTTACAGGAAACGTTGCCGTCGCAATACGAGTACCTATTACACGCGTAATAGTTGTCATATTAATAAATAATAACAATAATAAATAATATCCCCCCCCCCCGCGTTCCTCTTGTTGTCTTTTTCGATCTTAGGATAGCAAATGTTTATCATTTCACTTACAGCAACCTTTGGCAACTTGGAATTCTTCATACTGAAACACACAGTAGTAATTTTAAAACTTGGTTTTAGACCATTAACAGGCACGCAATCGGAACACAATTTAAAAGCGTGTACCGTGTTTTATATTGATTTAGCTTTCTTCGTTTTCTGGTTCGACAGCAGATTCAGTAGTTATTTTGGCACGTTTCGTAAATAAACAACCTTGTTCATTAAAAGTTTAATATTATGGAATATATTTGGTATATATTTTACATAAATGTATGAATTTAGAGAAACCGAATTATCATTGTTTGGCAATTAAACGTTATAAAAAAGTACATGAAAACATTAGGTGCCAGCTTAATACCCTGTAACACTCCGCGTAATGTTCAGCAATTAGCCGCCCAACCCGTTTCCTGCTCGGGCGGTAACGCGTGCCGTTTCCTCCCCGTGAGAGGAAGTATTGCAGGGTTGATTTATTGGTGCGATGTTAATAATGTGAGCCGCCATGTCAACGTCTAGACACCGTATAATCCGGATAACAAACACGGTATATAGTCAAATGAATCGTCTCTTAGTTCTCATAATTAAATTTTCATAATGATAAAGTTCGTTAAGTGACATAATTCGTAACAGGTTAGTGTTGTAACAATGTAGTTGAATATGATAATTTGAGTTCATTCTGACATTAAGTTATTTTTAGTCTACTTTGCAACAATCTGCGATGAAAATGTACGATAGATTATACTTAAAGACGAGCGTGGTTAATCCCATCCCTCCCACAAGAGAAACATGCATTACGACAAGTAAGTCTTTTCGGGTAATCATCTGAGAGTCAACTTGCTCTGATGCTCCGTTTCGGGGTGAAACTTGTACTACATATTTCTTTTGTGGGAGTAACGGAGGTAATCACGAAAACAAACATCATTGTGTTTGTAAAATTGTTACTAAAGTTTCGGTTATTATACATCTGTTATATTTACTAAATGAATATTTTTATGAATAGGGCACAGCTTTCACATAAGTATAATATGAATAATGTTATTTATTTTATAATAAACAAAAGTCCTTTTACAGTTTAACGATGAAGTTAAGAATAAAAT
>DWKA01002123.1:0-11134 GCA_018249155.1 Panoquina ocola ocola
CAGTATGTTTGAACGCACGGTTGTACTATCATTTTCGTCGGACGGACGCATCATCGTACGAGCGATGGCAATAGGACGGGGAGTAACCTACTTATAGTAGTGTTATTTTATATTGTTTACTAACACTCTGTAAGTAGGTACACTTATCGTGCTAAGTGTTCTCTTCCAGAGTAATAGGTTATTCCCTTAAAAATATGTTTGTCATATTGATCCACAGGTTTATGTTATATAAATTAAAATACGTCATGTTAACCCATTCATTGCCCCCGACGCGTATGTGCGTTTTTAATGCTATGCGTTACTATAAGCGGTTGCGTGTTAGTGGCACACATATACGAGTATACTAATTTTAGGAACACTGTAGAAGGGTGGCAGTGAACACATTAATATAATCTTATCTTTTACTATTATACTAATCATTCTTATAAGTAACACGTTGCGGAATAGAAATATTACAATCAATGACTACGCAACGAAAAAAAATACTCAAAATAGAGATACCTATGTAGGTATATGAAAAACAAATTGAATATGAATTTGCATTAATAGGTAGGTACTTCTAATATTTGTTCGCTGATCAATGACCGATTGTTAACGCTGATGTCAAGATCAAAAAAATTATAAAGTAAATGTGGGCGTAACAGTTGCAGTCCTATCGCAGCTCTGTACTAAAATGAGGTCAAAAATATGCCATAAAACATTGTTACTTCTACACTCGACTCGGATATGTTTAGTGATAATGCAAGGATAATACGATAAAATGTGACACAATTTTTTTAACGTTCGCTATTACAACCATAAAACTGGACTAAGGGAAGTGAAATGATATTTGATTCAATATTGTTTGTTAAAAACACTTCACAAAATTTGTCGCATGACTCGAGATAATTATAGTTACGTCTGTCATAAAATAATTACTGTACTTATAGGGTTATAATCCGTATTCCTCTGTATCAACGGCAAAGTCGCCTTCTAAGCGACAGGATTTTCTAGTACCTTCTACTATTAATTTGATGAAGGCGCCTTCGAAGTTATGGCAGAGGCAAAAAGTTCTATCATAAAACGAAGAAAAACGTAAATATATACTTAGTGACACTACATAAACCTCTTTCAGGTGGTATACCTAACGCACGCGCCGAACTGCTACTTCGTATGGGCGCGTCAGCCGTCGCAGGAGCCGCGACGGATCACCAGTTGCGCGACAGGCGACGTGTCGACCGACCGGTCGCTCGACAAGTCGCAGATCTCCTGCCCCGTGCAGACTGTCGCACGACTGTACAAGGGGGATACTGTCAACCTGGCCCAGAGAGAACACAACCGAACGCTGTGGCTGCGACCAGGGTACACTTATTTGGGATTCGTTAAACTTAGTTCCTAGTAATTACTAGTATGGCTGTGAATATTGTTAGGCTTGACAAGGAGATTAGGAGAGGAGAGTATGGACTTGGAGACTGCTAAGTTTGTCAGTTGAATATTGGTTGAATGTGAGGAAGCCATCTTGATTGACTTTTATAAGGCGTATTGTCCTTTGTATAAAATATCTAAGGCAACTCTGTCGGGTATGCCGGTTTAGCATCACCGCAAACTGAATATTAAAATATGTTTCTTGCGTAAGGTTAATGTATGTTAGTCGAGTTGCCAAGTTACCAACAAGCCCATAGAACACGCGTTTTATCACAGTATCCAGATATTTATAAGGGTCGGCGCTGCAGTGGGTCATGATAGCGATCTCCGTAGTAACTTAAACACCTTGCTAACGTGTGCTAAAATGTTTGTTTTAGACAATATTTTCGCAACATTCTTTAATAACCGGTTCTCCATGGAATTAATACAGATACATTTAAAACCAATTCCAGTTCATTTTGTTTAAATTTAAATAAATTATATTTATTATTCTGCTTCCTGTTATTATCTATTATTTACACGTACCAAATTTATCTGTCCAAAAAATTATAGAGATCATATTCGCTGACCCTTACAACCGAATCGATAAAATGGGACTAAAATTGGATATAACAAAATGTAGTGAGTACGTGTTTTGGGTTGATTAAATGTTCGAACGATGCTACAGACATGATTCAGAGAAAGGTTGAATGTTATTGAAGTGTGCCATATATGTACATAATGTTTGAAAACATATCATTACTATGGACATCACACTATTATGGACTTGATGTCAAATGTTATATTAATTCTTTGTACTTCAATTCATCCATACTGGTGCGAGTGTCGACTGCCGATATGTCGTGGGTATTTTTAAGGTCTAATTTAAACATTAAAACCAATGTTAATATCGAAATATTAAGCTACAAGGAAGAATTTTATATAATTACGTAGCCAGAAGCTTGTCAGGAAAATATCGAATTCCCAAACGATCCTAACAATAATTATTTCTAAGTGGTGTACACACGGCAAAAAATAGGTATACATAAAATATGCGACAAGTAACACTCCTTGGCTTTATTTCAACTATAAACTATGTCCCGTATGGTTAATTCTACGCATAAGAATTAAATATACGGGGCATACTAATTAGACGTATAAATAAGTTGGTCCTAGAGTTGTAGTACTTGACGCACTTGTATACTTAATTCTTTTGATGACTGTACAAGTGTACATACATACAAAACAGATTCATCAATATCGTGGTCATTTCGTAGCCAAATATTACGTGAAATTATGTACGTTGTACTACAAAATAAGATTTTAAATTAAATTCAGGATATGAATCGCTTTCTTGAAATTGACATTGGTTTGAATTTACACGAAAAAAGCTTTGTATTATAGCTATGTTAAGTCAATTGATCTCTCATTGGCAAAAATATTTTGTCATGGATGGACCAAATTATTCAGGGATGTTAAAATTGAAGGTAAAGCTATTGGTTACTTTAAAGGCAATACAGTTTTTTTGTATAATTGTATAACAATACTTTACAGTTTTAATTCTATTATTTAGGCTAAGAGGACATTTCTACTTATTATGCTCAAAAGCATTATATACGACAATTTGTCTTAATAATTTTGATAGTCATTAAGTAGGTATACATTTGATATTATTATTTTACAAAATTTAGTTGACATGTTGATTTGAATAGTCGTGAAACTAGGTTTAGTTCATTGGGCAATTTAATTTCTGTTATGAATTGTTTGAGACTTAGAGAGAAACTCCGGTTAGATAGAGGAGGACTTAGTTAGAAATAAGTTGGAAGTCAAGAAGTTTGAGATATTGCTCTAAGTCTAGTTCATTCTTGAAATAGATTTAATTTGGTGCTATAGAAGTATGGACACTTTGAATGTATACTTAAAAAACGATGAAGATATTTGTAATTCTTATTTTCCAGTGTATTTAAATGTGATAAAATTTGTTAATGTTTAAGTAACGTGCGTAACGTAAATTTGTTATTTTAAAAAATATATAATTTTGGGTTAAAATAATTGATTGTATTATTGTCATTTTCAGTGGGATAATTTGAATTATTATCACGATTTATAGTGGAGTTCTTTTTTATAATGTCATATTTTTACAGGGATTTACCATAACATATAATTGTATTCAATTTAGTGCTGTCTTTATTTTAACATTTGTTTTTGTACTACATTACGAGTAAAATTCAGTGCTTCTAAATTATCCTCCTAATATAATTATAATCCCAGGGATTGTATGAATATTGACTACAAACTTCTAGGCTCCATTCATCGTGTTTTATATTGATAGTCACATTGTGTCATTTTAATGTTAATTAGATTATAATTAATAATTATTGTTATTGATATAATGTCATATTATAATTATCCAACTACTTAATTAAGGGAAATGTTACCTGCATTTATTTGGGGATTGTGAAGTATAAACTCATTTCAATAGTGTACCTACATCTGTGTAGTGTTGTTATATGTATAGTGTCTGTACATAAGTACTTTATTGTTTGTAAATAGTGTGAAATAGCACTCCCGTCCACCAATAAATGTGCCTTATTATTTTAATTTGTTTTCAATTTAAAACCCAAATAAACCTTGAAATTTTTTTACTGTAATCTAATCAGTGAACAAGCAGACTAAATTGTTACTTCCGGCCTACACATCGTTACACAGCCGAGTCTGCAAAATAGTGATTATACATTTACTATTACATTATCTTTAATACTTAGTTGATATGTTTTTCATTAATTAGCTTTTAGAATGCACAACCAACAGAAAACACGTCAGCTTTAGGCATTTTAAAATCTATTACAAACAAGTGGGTGGCTTACATACTCATATGTTATACTCTTACACTAGGATTTTCTGTTTAGTTGCAGGTTTCATTGACAATACAAATAACATTATAATAATATCCATGATAATATCATGCTGAGGAAGTATCATACAATAATTTATCTGTCATTTAAGTAACTGCCCCGATCGGAAATCGAACCCAAAGTCAGCTTAGGCTGAGTCACTATCAACTTTATTATAATTGAGTATCCTGTTTTGAGAATATACCTAATCAAATTAAAATATAATTATTTATTAGTTACGCATACAATATTGCTTTCTCAGAAAGTAATTAACATGCAATGAATACTGATGAGCTGATAACAAGATTGACGCCTTGGCGGATTTAAGTAAAACTAAGTAGACTAAACAGTTAAACACCTTTTCGGGAACATAATAATTAAAATACGTTTATTTTTAAAATTATGATTTGGAAGAACGAGGTATAATCCTTAGCTTCTTTCAATACCTATTGAAAATAAACAAACTATCAGCTGTCATCCTTCACGTGACTATGTTGTCATGTCAATGTCATTGTTACACATGTTCATGTCAAAATGAGCATTGAGCAGTCGCAGATGTCAAATCTGTCATTTCACTCCATGCAAATATCAACATTTTCATACAATTTGTCGAATTTAGAGTAATAATTGAATATTAAGAAGTATAAAAATATGCTCTCAAGGTATGTATGTTCCTTTTATATTACATCACTATATTCTACTGAGTAACTTTTTTCAAATATTTATTTCTATTCATTTCAGGCTAAGATTCAAGCGTGACTTTAAAGTAATCGTGCGGTGTTTATCTGAAAAACCTCCCGAAAATGAGGACAAAATACCAAAAATACGTGAAAAAGACGATAAAGGTTCTAAAGGTCAAGAAAAATTGGACTCGAATACAGAAAAAATACAAGCTCTATTAAAGAGTATGCTGGCAGAACCTAAAATAACTGACAGTGAATATAGGCAGAAATTTGCTACAGCCCAAGAGAGACCAAGAAAAGCTAAATCAGATGAAATAGAAGTGAAGACTGAGAAAATAGGTAAGTATATATGAGTCTTATCTTTGTTTAAAACACTAGATTCCCACAAATATGCTTGACGAATAGTGGTTATGACATTCATAACTTTTTATATCTTTAATCAACAGAGGAAAGTATTACTAAAGCAGCTAGTGAAGTGGCCCAAGTTATCGGTGGGAATGTTAAGCAGACAGAGGCAGAATTGTTATCAAAGGTACTTGGCAAAATCAATCAGACTTCCACATCTCTGAGGTAAAATTATTTATACTCTTTTTATTTTACTATTCTCATATTTTAAGTTAATATTGGCAAACTTATTGATTGACAGTATGATAAGAATTTTATCTGTAAGAGCCCGCAGGCATGAATGAATGTGAGACAGAATAGAATTTTGTTTATAATTTTCTCAAATGTGAGAGATTAAATCATAGTTAGTAAGTCTTTGAGGTTCCTGGTACATATTGTATATCTATATATCATCATTACAACCCATAATTGTCCCACTTCTGGGCTCGGGTCTCCTCTCACAATGTGAGGAGTACAGGCCATAGTCTACCACACTGGCCAAGTGCAGATTGGCAGACTTTACTCTCAGGTGTGCAGGTTTCCTCAGGATGTTTTCCTTCACCAAAAGCACGTGATAATTAACTTGTAAAATGCACATAATTTTTTTGAAAATTAGTGGTACATGCAGGATTTGAATGCATGACCTCACGTTCGAGAGACCAACGTTCAAACCACTAGGCTATCACTGCTAAATGATATTTGTATTAGCTGGGTTGAAAGTTAATTTATGGAAGTGCATTTAATAATTTATTAATAATAAAATTTATAAATAAAGCTGCATACTTATAGCTCAAGATTAGGTCTTGGCAACATACATTGACAAAATTACGTGCAGAAAGACTGAGAATAGACATTTAACTGATCATTTAAATTTCTGCCTCTCTGGGAATCAAACTCCATGAGTAGTGGTCTGGTGAATGTGAATGACACAGAAAGAAAACACCTAAAATATGAAGGATTATAATCTAACTAAACTATTCCAGTGACCTTATTGTGGGCATGAAGGTAGACAGATCAAAAGAAAGGGATGAGCTACAAGGAGACAGGGAGCCGAGGGAAACAAGAGGCCAACAAGTGAGAAGACTTGTTGACAAATCTAAGGCTGAAGTACAGACAAGATTTAGGGAACGTCGGCAACAACAGGCAACTGTAGACTCTAAAGTCCCCCGGAGGTGAGATTATTATTATGTATAATTGATTTACTTGTAATATTCAGTAGATGATAAAGATTTAAAATAGTAGGTAAGTTCATATGAACTTGGACTATAAAAACGTCTTCTCAGAATACCCATTCAACATTACAACCATACATATTGCAATGGTTTGCTGTGAAATGCTTCTTATAACTCCAAAAAATAGCTATAAACACTAGGTTCTACACTTATTTAACCCACTCATAAATATTAATGTCTATAAATTGTTATGATTGAGATCAGACTTACCTTTGCAGAACTGCATCCTTTCAAATCACACAAACTTTTCACGATTTTTAAATATTTGTTAGTTAATAATTACCATAATATTAAAAATCTAACAATATTTAACTTTATTACAAAAACGCAGACTGCTAGTTACGCGCAGCAGCGCGGAATAAAGTTTGAAACAGGTTTCGACAGGATTTTCGATATTCCCGCGAAATACAAAATATAATTTATTTTCGTTTTATGTGACCTGTGGTGGTACTGTTTTACTTTCATCGAATTTTAATCGAAGTAGACAAAATTTTTGTATTCATGTTTTTTTTCGTATATAAATAAATTTACTTTAGCCACATACCGAAATACTAATTTTTAAGTCGTTGAAGATTACCCATCGTAATTTTAAGTCGAAAGTTCTATCTTTTAAACTTATTATATCTTAAATATCTTAGAAAACTGCGATAAGCCCATTTGCGGTCTGTACTTACCTGCACGTTTCAGCATTGAACAACATTATACCTTACATTTTCCCAGCTTACCACAACCAACCACCATAAACGTGGCCAGCGGCACACCATTAGGCATCTTCACAGCAAAGAGTGAGATGACTGAGAACTATGGCACTAAGTTGGACATATGGGACAAATTGGAAGAACGTGAACTAATGCTGGCAACACTGCAGCCACCTGCCAACTACTTCCAGAAGATGGCCCTGTGGACTGAACAGGGCAAGGTCTGGAAATTTCCCATCGATAATGAACAAGGTGAGTTTATCAATGGTAATGTCTAAAGTCAATCTTTCCACAACTCTTTATTTTAAAGTTAGAGTGAAACGGGTGGTGGATCGACTCCCACATTATTATAAGCAGTGCTGAGGTCTTAGGTGGTAAAATGCACTAACTTAGTAATGCCTATTCATTTTTATTTGTTTTATGTTAATTATGTTGTCCTGAGAAAGTTGCTATCTGCCAATTGCTAGACACCTATCGATTAATGCATAAAAATCCTTTAAATTTTGTGTACTAATTTTGTATAAATTTTTAGTGAGCAGTGAATTTTAACTTCACCTTTCAACCGCTTTTATGTTCCAGGAATGGAAGAGGAAAATAATGTACATTTTTCAGAACATATTTTCCTAGATGTCCACTTAGAAGGTTGGTGTCCAACAAAAGGACCCATCAGGCATTTCATGGAATTGGTATGCACAGGCCTTTCGAAGAATGCTTTCTATACAGTAAAAGAGAAGAGAGATCACATCTTGTGGTACAAGGAGTACTTTGAATCTAAGAAGGACTTACTTTCTGAAATAGGAGCATGGGAATCGGCACCATCAAATGTAGAAAAATCTGCATCCGCATAATGTAAATTTTCACTTAATTATAGTATTTTAGATTGACATGGCCTTTTTTATTTTGTGAAATTATTAATTTATAAAATCTTTATACCCTGAATATATTTGAGTTTGGTGAAAACAACGAAATGAAACAAAATTTTATTAATTCTCTTTATTGCACCTATAGAAGTACACTTCGTTGCTAACGATCTATGTGTCAACCATGCCTCACGACTGCGAGGCATTGATCGAGATATATTAGGAAATCGGCTTGTTCTCGTCACACGCCTCCAGAGAGAACGCACGTAACATGACCGATCATGTTATACAAATATTAAAATTACATCATAACAATAGAGGTAAGGACCTCGCCATTATTATAGAGTACCCAAACAACTGCTCGTACCTTTCAAAACAAGGAACTCATTACATCTAAGTACATATTCTTACATTAATCGTCGTATACTTTAAAAGCCTCCAAAAGTATCCAAATAAAAGAAAAAGTAAAAAAATAAACACTTAAAATCATCTTAATTTGTACAAGTTATGGAGCTGAATATGTAGGTATGTACACAATTCAGGTTCAATTATATTACGTATCTGGACAAGTTCAGGTTAAAACTATTCGCAGGATCTGGTTTGTATTTACAGAGTAGTAACACAAACGCTTAATTATTCTCTATAATTGACAGAAACTATCAGAGGAACTGTATGTAACAAGTTGTGCAACACTACACAGAGTATTTTGTGTTATGAGTACATTTTGTGCGACGTAGTATAGTAAAAAAAACACTCCATTTATATCCAAATAATATCAAAAAAGAAACTGGAATGATTTCTGCACGTTGCAAAAAAATAAATGCGTAAATCTTGAAAACAAACACCAAATTTATCTAACAACAATACTACATGGAATGTAGATAACTGTAACAAGGAGGAAGACAATTTAAGAAGCAAATTTTACGACAAAAATCAATAGACGTGCCATTAAATATTACTCTACCTAATTCTATTTATTACCGGATTAGCCCAAATATCAAATACAAACATTTAAATATATTGTCTGATAATATTACTTTACTGCATTCTGCTTAACAAGACTACAATCGAAACGAAAATGAGAGCTAATTAAAAAAAATATAAATCAAGATATATAATGTGTAATATTCAGATTCTCATTTTTGATCTTTTTTTGTGATATCATTAGTACATATTCTATTGCTATTTCAGATCCATCAGACGCAAAAAAATATAGTGAAGCCCACAAATGGAAAGAGATTGTATAGTTGAGTAAGAAAATCTAACTTAAAATTGAACATTGATATTACATTACATATATTTTAGTTTACTTAATCACGATGCCAATAAGACGTTGACATAGTACTCACCCACTAACTGAAATTCTGAATTGACCATATAATATTTTCACTATTCGCTACATATATGTACGAGACATTCATATATTTTTTTAAAGTACGCGATATACATGTTGCGTTTAAAATCTTCATAATAATCCCTATGGCATCTTTAAAACTTACATGATACGATGATGTGATGTATTCAAATTAAAATTTGAGCTTTACTAAACGTTGAACCTACGATCATATTATTGCTTCACTCAAAATTTAATATTTCTAGATCCCTTATCATAGTACAAATAATATACACCGCTTACAATATTTAGGAGTAAGTTGAAGGTAGCTTCAACTAAGTGTTATATTGTCATGGTAGTGAAGTTCCTCGCAAATTGACATCGCTCAGTGGACGGCTCGCGGCGGCGGCGGCTTGCGCTTACATCACCTACAAACAGAAACATTGAATAATTAAAGTGTAGTATAGTAACCTGGCATGATAAGAAATAAGACTGGCTTTTGGATTGGCCACTTGAAGTTAACATACGCAAACCTATTCCCACCACGCCAAAACCTTACTAAATTAATTGCCGATGTCTATATGTGGCATCTATTAACTCAGGCCTACGGATTAGCGACTCAGAAATCTCTTTGTCGTAGTAGTTTTTTGTAACTGTGAGCAGGGAAAAATAAATCTTGGCAGTCTCTTGCTGCTTCTTCTCCCGGGGCCACTCACGGTAGGAATTTGTAGAAGCAGTGGCATAGCTTGACGTTGGAAAAGTGTAAAACACTGCTTATTATTTCATTTCATTTCCAAAAAATGTGTGTGTTAAATTCGATGCGAGTTTTGGAATGAAGTTAACGTTATATTGCAACCCAAACGATTATGTTTATATATTTATTTATTTTAATTCACCAACGGTAGATTGATACCTTTGGGTTCAAATGTCTTATAAACCATTGGCCAAAACGGTTTATACGACATTCGAACCCAAAGGTCGAGTCCAATTATTGTATGTTGTCTAGTCTATATTATGATAGAAGCATCTGTATCGTGTGGTATGTGGTGTATATGTGCGTACCTGTAGGATCTGGCTGGCCTCGAAGGCGGTGCCGGGCAGCAGCACGATGGGCGCGGCCACGCGGCCCGCCTCCACGCACACCATGTTGGGGAACTCGTCGTCGCCGAAGTCCGGGATCTCCTTCGCGAACTCCGCCCACGGGTTCCAGATCACTGGAAAATGGAAGAAGTTTCAATGTTACCTGCCTATCTTACTAGATATCGGGTTGCGACAGATATTTGACATCAAAATCTAGAATAAAGTCACATAATTTTTTTAACTAGCAGTGATAGCCTAGTGGTTGCAACGTTGGTCTCTCAAATGGGAAATCGTGCGTTCAAATCCTGCACTCACGATTAATTTTCTATAAGTTATGTGCGTATTCCCAGTTAATTATCACTTACTTCGGTGAAGGAAAACATCGTGAGACACATAAGAATTCTCCATAATGTCCTCAAAGGTTTGTGAAGTTTGTCAATCCGCACTTGGCCAGTGTGGTGGACATGGCCTATACCCCTCACATTGTGAGAGGAGACCCGAGCCCAGCAGTGGGACAGATATGGGTTGATGAATGACTATAGTGAACGTGACCAAACCGGTATCAGGGAAGTTGTATTTCTGTATCC
>DWKA01002124.1:0-11131 GCA_018249155.1 Panoquina ocola ocola
GTTAACGTCGCGTCGACGCAACGTTAACGTTGCGCAGACGTTGGGAAAACGTCGACGCTCGTAAAACGCCCAGTGGGTAGCGGCCTTTAAGTGGTTCATTCTTTTTATTGAGTAACAAGTAGTTACATCAAAACAGAGGAGAATTCACTATCTTATATTGACCTGGATTTTTTTCAGCGTCAGAGGCACGTGATGTAGGTTCAATAGTAGCTATATTGACTTTTTTTATTGAAGAAAATTCTTATCCCTAACCGGAATTTCAGATATTGAATGTAGGTATTGCGATGGCCTCTTTACAGTTTTATTATTAGTACAAATTAACTTCCCCCAGGCGGGTATCATGGAATGGCGTTCTTACGTACGTACATTGTACTGCGCTATAAAAATGAGGTCACATACTCTATGTGAAGTATGTAATAAAAATAACAGTAGTGTTTATCAAGTAATTTATGTCCGGCATAGTTTGCATTGGTGGAAAATTTGTTATTTTTATACACCTTAGTGTGAGGCGTGGAAATGTTGCTTGTTAGGAAAAATACTGGTTGCGTGTTGTTTGTTGTCGACTGTTTATTTGTTATTCAGTCGTCTATTGCGTTCAGTACCAAATGGAATCGAATTCAAGTAGACGTATTGCTTTTGTACTCAGTAATCTGTTATTAAAATTCGAACTTGTTTTGAGAAATACATATGCACTGTGTTGAAAGACAAAATAAGCGTTTTGGTCCGAGACTTTTTCAGTGAAAACAAAATCGGCGAATCGAATTGTTGGAAGTCATGATTAGATTTTATCTACATTAAAGTTGCATTTTTTCTTACATTACTCGTATGTTCCAGGAATGTAGACGGATGTTTAAGTAGTCTAGAAACGTCTTAAGCCAGACATTAAAATATATTTTTATTATTCAAATAAAAAAGCAAAAAGCTCTTTCTTGGATTTATGCCCAAGAACCACAGCAGTGCGTTTAGGGCCAGCGCACATTTGACGGAGCGTAACAACAATTTATTTCTGAGGGGCATGGAAGCGACCACACGCTTTGATTTTGGATATTATTTCAATGAGGACAAAGTTGATAATTGTTCGACACTGAAAAATTCTCTGCGCTGCGCTTCGGCAAATGTGCGCCGGCCCTTATACGAGACGAGTAGTTACTTTTATAACATTAACAGCTGTTCCCCAGACGAGCCGACATTAAATTTATTGATTTAACCGTCTCGACGTTCACACTATTTTATCTCTTTCCCTCTCAGCGGCTTTGCACCCTCCCCTTTTTAGTTTTTACTGCCGAACGTAAGGGGTTGTTTGAATGGCGAGTAGGGAATGTAAAGAACTAAAGATTTTTTGTATCTCTCTACATTTCTTTAAACGTTTTATCGTGTAAAATACGTTAGAATTATACTCCTGCTCCGGCCACAATACTATTAAAGTTAGGGTTAACGGTTGCTTCTAAATGTGCTTTAATGAGTGCGCAAAAAGCTTCGAAAATTTAATTTCCCGTATAAGTGGGTCAATTAGAGCGATGATTAGAGCGCTAAACTTTGCCTAATTGAAATCCGCAATGTAATTTTTTTTCCGTGTTAAATAAACGTGTTGAATAGATTTTAGGCAATCAGATAAAATTCTTCGTCATTGTCTTTATGATACCTATACCAAGTCCATTATCATCTGAATATTATGATCCTCTGACACGAACTGAAGAATCGTGCGTGTTCTTCTGAAACAAAAAAAATAAGATTCAAATCTTATAATCTTTGATGTTAAAAATGTAGGCGAAGATTAATGGATGACATTATTTTTTTAATATTTGAAGACGTTTGTAGTAGTGGTATGTTTTTATCTTATATGAAGTTATATACTACGGAAGCGTTGTAATAATGTCTGTAGGCGAGACTGTTTGCATATATGGACTCATATTATGTACTCTTGAAGGTCGCCCGGAATTAATTTCAATTCACGGTGCCACTTGGCTATTGTTGTACGCGGAATGAAAACCACAGATTACTTGTTTATCTCTATTTTGTACCTTAACGTAATGTACAAAAACTGTAATGCTCTTAGTAAAAGTGGACTTAAAATTTGAGTTAAATAGATACTTATCACATGTTTTGTCCTATAAAACATAAACAGCATGGCTCCCCTACACGTGAAGTGAAAATTGGACAAATAATTTTTCTTGTCTAGCAAAATGCGTGGGATATTTTTTAGACTTTTCTTTCCAATATTTCGTTACGTCTAAGACAAGTGCTAATATTAACGCAGTAGACTAAATTTGTTTTACAACAGACGTCACGTGCAAACGCTAGTCACGTAACAACTTAGTATGCCAGTGATTTGCAGTATGGTATAATTAATAACAGCTAGCGGTAGGAAAGGTCCGCGCCGTAGTCGCTTACGTAATGTTCGATGATGAAATACACCTTGAACTCACAGAGTGTCATTAACTACTATTGTAATCAATTGATTGCATTGGAATAATGGAATGGAATTCTATAACATCACAGAGGGGCCCTTTGCTTTGTGCGGTTGTAATGTTAGATTAAAAAAAGGCATGCACTTACAGTAAAAATCTAGGGTTTTTATGATTTATTGGACGGAGATTTTATAGTGAAAAACGTCTCATTTGTCCATAGTAGAGATAACGTTTGTGAAGCGATATAGTATTTTTTAAAATCTTTATTGCAATCTTGTACATAAACTATATTCAGATAGTTTTAAACTCCGAATAAAAGAGTAGTAAAAGAGTAGCAATCAGTATAATCTCATTGCAACGTTGAAACAAAGTGACGTTGTACGCTATTCGTCCACGGAACAATGCCTGTGCTCGAGCATGAATGTACACAGCTAGTAGCCGGAGGGGAGGTAGGGGAAACAATCGCATAGTTACATAATACAGTGCCTGCCTCTCCCCTGTTTCCCCTCGTATATAATGCAATCAATTCATGAATAGGCAAGTCAATGGTCCCGTTTGACCTCAAATTTATAAATGTTCCTTTAAAACCTTTGTTAACTTTACCGTATTGGATTAAGACATAGGCTATTGTGACGTCACAACCCACAATCTGTTCAGGGCTTGTTGGCATTAAGTAGCATCACTTGACCTTGATTAATGCAAACAAATCAACAGTTAATCCATGTAATAAACAAAAATAAAGTTTCACCGCAACAAACTGTTCACTTTAACTACGGCATAGTAAATGCGTATAATATACGTACTAAACGAACTGAAAAGGGATGTGAACATCCAGGTGTTGACTAATGGATGACTGCTTCCATTGCAAAAGGGCCGTAGCGAATATCCGTATGTTATGTACGTAACTATGTGAGCTGTGAGGCTCGACTTTGTGAAATCTTACTAATATTATAAATGTGAAAGTTTGTATGTTTGTTTGTTACTCCTTCACGCAAAAATAGATGAACGGATTAGGATGAAATTTGGTACATAGATAGTTTGTAACCCAGAATAACACAGGATAATTTTAATCCCGTTAATCCTGATTAATTCCTTTTTATTATATTAAATGTCCGAAAACGTGACCTAGATGGCGTTTGCGTCGCGTCTGAAGAATGTTTTTTTTGAAGTTACACGCGGAAAAAAGAAAAAAAAACAATACCTATTCGTAATGCATTTAAAAACAACGATGATCAGAAAGGAACAAAAAGAAACTTTTTCTATTAATTTGGGTTATTTAATTTAAAATTCTGTTTAATTTTTCTCTAAGTAACCACACTAAAAGAATGTAATATTGTTACAGGATCTTTACTGCGTTAGGAGCGACTTGGGCAATTTGCTCAAGGCCCTCGGACGTTTGGACGAGGCAAAGGTAAATACAATCTCGTGTTTCCCGCTTTCTGGTTTGCTCTGAAGATAACAGGATTCTATTGAGATTTTCCTTTGTGCTGAATAGAATTAGAGTACTCTCTGTTTCGCCAGCGTACATTGCAATTGCGTAAATCTCTTGTGAGTGCACTAAGCGTAACTTTAAATCCTTCGTAATGGTTTTAACGATGTTACTTGACAGTTTCGTATTGTAGTTTCAACTATTTCTTTCCATATTTGTTCAAACCATTATGAACGCCGTGCGAACAAGTTGGAAAACAAATTGAATGATTGTGACCGTAATGCTGGTTATCCAATTTGTTTCACATCTATGGTTGCTGAATATTATGACAGTACGATAAATTTTCCATAATATTTTGCGACTGCGTATGCGTAAACTCTTTTGATTAATCTATTTCATAATTTTCCACACATTGTTTGATTGTACGTTTTTGTAAAGGCCAATCGTCGATCTTTCTATATATCTTTTTTCTTTGGGATTACGGCCAGCGTAAGAACAGTCTGTGGAAGATTTAATGTGCAAATGGAGAGTATCCTAAAGGTAAAGTTAATTACCAACCTTGTTACATATTTGGCCATATCCTGTTTCCTTCAACGTTTTGATTAGTTTTTAATTCTTGTGCTTGTAGTGAATTCTCTTACTGGGTATTGCAATGGAGGATCGGAAGAGACAGAGTAACATTAATCTCACTAGTGGTACGACCTAGCATTGTATTATTTTTGTACAGTATGATTTTGTCATCCACATCATGACTGTCGTACGTAGCGCTCGAAGACAGTGCGAGCTGCAATGATCCTCTCAAATCATGAACATTTGATTTGCAATAAAATACAAGTAAGACGACAATCGGCTCACATAGTTTGACTCAAAATCAACTAATTGTATTATTATATTTTCACAAGGTGTTGTCTGGTAAGACAGTAGGTGTGACGGCTGATGTAGCTGGGTTACGGTTGGTACTACACTCGCTATCCCGCCACGATGACAACGTACTATGCTGTTCAGGTAAAGTGTAAAAGGTTTGCAGAACAGGTTTACGGACACACTCGGGCTCTTTGACATATCATTGTCGTGATCATCCTCCATCGGCTAGGAAGTGGAAGCGGTTCATGCAATGCATTTTTTGGCTTATTTTTTTTGTCGTTTTCACGTGGTTGCCTTGCATCCGATATGGTCTCGTCGTTTGCATTTCCTACTGATGTTTCTGGCTTTCGGCGTAGTTTCGTAACGTAGGGTGCAATTGGCGTAATGTTTAAACTCACGTTTGGTGCTCGGTGGTCTGTTCTGGTCGTCTCGAGATTACCCGGCATCAAGCGGCGCTCTGCAGTAATGTTTTGGCGTAACGAACATCTCAGAATTTCATCAATGTAAAATTACAACTTAAGCCGACCATTAATTCTTGATTTTTTCGTGTGTGTAGGCATGTTACTTGAAGGCCATTGAAACGAGGCCAGACTTTGCAGTGGCTTGGAGTAACTTGGGATGCGTTTTTAACGCTCAGAGTGAAATCTGGTTGGCCATTCATCATTTTGAGAAGGCCGTGGCATTGGATCCGAATTTCTTGGATGCCTACATCAATTTGGGAAATGTACTCAAGGAAGCTAGAATCTTTGACCGGTAAGTCTTTCAAATAACACTTATCTCAATAATGTTTCGCTAATCAGGTAGGATGGTTATTTATTTATGTATTTTTCTCTTTAAACAGGGCGGTGGCAGCGTACCTACGTGCACTCAACTTATCCCCGAACAATGCCGTCGTTCACGGCAATTTGGCGTGCGTCTACTATGAACAGGGCTTGATCGATTTAGCTATTGACACTTACAGAAGGGCGATTGAACTTCAACCTAACTTCCCCGATGCGTACTGTAACTTGGCCAACGCTTTGAAGGAGAAAGGCCAAGTTGCAGATGCGGAGGAATGTTACAACACAGCTCTAAGACTGTGTCCGTCACATGCCGACTCTTTAAATAACCTGGCGAACATCAAACGGGAACAAGGTTACATAGAAGAAGCAACCCGACTGTATTTGAAAGCACTGGAAGTATTCCCCGAGTTTGCAGCGGCACATAGTAACTTGGCGTCCGTTTTGCAACAACAAGGAAAGCTCAATGAAGCCCTCATGCATTATAAGGAAGCTATACGCATCCAACCGACTTTTGCAGATGCGTATAGTAACATGGGCAATACGCTTAAGGAGATGCAAGATGTAGCGGGAGCACTGCAGTGCTACACAAGGGCTATTCAGATCAACCCCGCATTCGCTGACGCTCACAGCAACCTCGCCAGTATTCACAAAGATTCTGGTAACATTCCGGAAGCTATCCAGTCGTATAGGACAGCGCTTAAACTGAAGCCAGATTTCCCAGATGCGTATTGCAACTTGGCGCATTGCTTGCAAATCGTTTGTGATTGGACGGACTATGAGGCACGAATGAAGAAGCTGGTCAGCATTGTTGCCGAACAACTGGAAAAGAACAGATTACCGTCCGTCCATCCCCATCATTCTATGCTGTATCCTTTGACTCACGACTTTAGGAAAGCTATAGCGGCGCGTCATGCCAACTTGTGTCTCGAGAAGGTCCAAGTGCTTCACAAGAATCCTTTCAAATTTATCCGCGAACTGCCAGGTCGGCTTCGCATCGGATACGTTAGCAGCGATTTCGGCAATCACCCTACGTCCCACTTGATGCAATCCGTACCAGGTCTTCACGACCGATCGAAAGTAGAGATCTTCTGCTACGCCCTTAGTCCTGATGACGGTACCACATTCCGCTCCAAGATAGCTAGGGAAGCGGAACATTTCATCGATCTATCCCAAGTTCCCTGCAACGGGAAAGCGGCTGACAAAATTAACTCTGACGGAATTCACATCCTCGTCAACATGAATGGGTATACGAAGGGAGCGCGTAATGAGATATTTGCTTTGAGACCAGCTCCGGTTCAGGTGATGTGGTTAGGTTACCCCGGAACAAGTGGAGCTAGTTACATGGATTACTTGGTTACTGATGCTGTGACGTCACCTGTAGAGTTGGCGAGTCAGTATAGCGAGAAATTGGCATACATGCCGCATACGTATTTCGTTGGAGACCATAAGCAGATGTTCCCGCATTTGCAAGAGCGCTTGATATTGAGCGATAAGGTGAAATCGCATAACAATTTGGGTATTGTAGCGGACAATGTGGCGGTTATCAATGCAACTGATTTGTCGCCGCTAGTCGAAAACACAGATATAAAGGAAATTAAGGAAGTAGTAAGAGCCGCTCGTCCCGTTGAGATATCGTTGAAAGTTGCTGAATTACCTACTACTACGCCAATTGAAACTATGATAGCTTCAGGACAAGTACAGGTAAATATTTTTTGTTTTATACTTGTGTTAGCTAAAATCAGTCGATTTCTCGAAACCATGCCGGCAAACCCAGAAACTGTAATAAAACGTCCCTGATTGGTTATAGGGCTTAATGTATTATCAATATTATTAAACATTATTTACTGATGTTATCGTATCATATCATATGACATTGTTGCTTGAGTCAATGATTAATAGTCTTAAAATTAATTATCGCAACTTTACTCATGTACCATCAGTCTATCAGGTAGTTTGTCTGTTGTTTACCAACCATTCAAATGATCAGATAATACTTTTATAGACAATGCGTATAAATTTTCTTAAAATAAAATCGTAAAACTTCCAGACCTCAGTAAACGGAGTGATCCTCCAAAACGGACTAGCGACCACACAGACTAACAACAAAGCCGCTACAGGCGAGGAAGTGCCCCAATCGATCGTGATCACGACACGACAGCAATACGGCTTGCCCGACGACGCGGTCGTGTACTGCAACTTCAATCAGTTATACAAGATTGACCCCCTGACGTTACACATGTGGGTGTATATACTGAAGCACGTGCCGAATAGTGTGATATGGCTGTTGAGGTTCCCCGCGGTTGGGGAGCCTAATCTGCAAGCGACGGCGCAGCAGCTAGGTGAGTAAAAAAATAAAAATAAAATATTATATCGACGGTTCCCGGCCTATTTGCTTTAAGCGACATTTTTTAACGATATTGAGTTAAATACATATTTAGAATCAGTGAATTTTTCTGCATCGTTTGAGCTGGGTTTGAAAAAAGTTTAAAAGATGTTTTTAAAGCAAATAGACCAGGAACTGTCGATATAATTCCACAGACGACAATATTACAATGTTAATTTAGTATTTGTTTGTAGTCATATTGAAGGCCTTAAAAGATTTCCGATCATGAAACTAATTCAAGGCATAATAATTGTAGTTAATATCCAGGCCTTCCCAATGACTAGGAGAGAACCATGACTAGCATTAAATGATAGGTATAACCATCAGGTTAAGAACAGGCTAAATTGACTTTTACTAAATTAATGCTCTCACCATCTTAAACTTCATCTCACTTAACGTCAGCTGAGATTGTGGTCAAGCAATAACTAGCAAGCGTTTTATGCAGAAGAAACCCATCTATACTAATATTATAAATCTGAAGAGTTTGTTTGTTTGATTGAACGCGCTAATCTCAGGAACTACTGGTCCGATTTAAAAATTTATTTCAGTGATAGATAGCCCATTTATCGAGGAAGGCTATAGATAGGCTATATAACATCACGCTAAGATGAATATTAGAAGTTTTCCCGAAGCGAAGCGAGGGCGGGTACTAGTTTTAAATATATTGTTTAATTTTAATTTTCCTGTTTCAGGTTTACCCCACGGCCGTATAATATTCTCGAACGTTGCGGCCAAAGAGGAACACGTGCGTCGTGGTCAGTTGGCCGACGTGTGTTTAGACACTCCGCTGTGTAATGGACATACCACCAGCATGGATATACTGTGGACGGGCACGCCTGTTGTCACCTTGCCCGGGGAGACTTTGGCTTCAAGGTCAGTGTTTTTAGAGGTATAGTTGTTGTTGTTAGGGATATAGTCATTGTAAGGAAATATTCTATAAATAGTATTTATGTGGATATCAAGTGATTTTGACCGCTCAAGGCTAGAAGGCGTGAATTCATGCGAGACACAATAGCATGTCTATTGTTTATCGTTTTTTCGGCGCTGACGATCAATGAATGTGCGCCATCTATGCATATATGTTTACACTAAAATTATAATTTTAGTTAATTTGGCTAATGTAGATGACGCAATGCAACATAAACGTGCAATTTTAGTTTCATCAGTAATAAATTATAAGATAATGCTTGTATATTTTCTATTATGATAAGCCTAGTTGGTCAAGTTAAAAAGTATGATTAGGTGTCCATTCTAAATCCTGCTAAAGTTAAAATAATGATGTGTCACTTTCATCAATCACCTTATGATAAGTGCAGTAATATAGTGTCATTTAACTAGTATTTATTTGTTACAGAGTGGCTGCATCTCAACTCAATACACTCGGCTGTCCGGAATTGATTGCAAGAACGCGGCAGGAGTATCAAGACATAGCTGTAAGATTAGGCACTGATAGGGAATAGTAAGTACATTTTTATATTATCTGTTGTCTACGGTATTGTCTATACCCCATAGGGCATACACCATAGTGTAAATATGAATTTACTGGAACCAATATTATAAATTACTCTTTGGAAGGATGTTTAACAGGTTAGATAAAATGTATAATGTAGCGAAAAATGGTTGTTCCTTTATATCACTGAAATATAAAAATCCCTACTGAAATACTACACTTCCAAGTTAAAGTATCAAATGTAAAGTAATTTGTTCTAATGGCGCATTGGAGCTGACTTTGACAAACACCCAATCATGTGAATTTAATACAAAAACATTTCTCTTTCCAGTCTTAAAGCCATCAGAGCAAAAGTATGGACAGCGCGTACCGAGAGCCCTCTATTCGACTGCAAGGCCTACGCGACCGGGCTCGAAATGCTCTACAACAAGATGTGGGCACGATACATGCGCGGCGACCGCCCGGATCACATACAGGCCATAGACAAATAGATGTTAGCGGCCGTAGAGCCTATCCAACAGACTAGAAAGAAAAGACGGTGCTAGTGACAGTGATCTGTGACAAGTGGAAAGTGGAAAGTCGAGTGTTATGTGCCCAGTGATTGACATGCATCGTCCAGTGACAAGTGTTTCAACTGATAGTGATGTGACATGCTCGCGGCAGAATAACGTAAGCGGATATTTTACTTTGATAGTAACAATAGACTGTTGTGAATCAGTGAATGTATCAGAAGTTTAAACAGCTTTTAAACGCTTTGATTTGTTTTCTAGTCAGTACATTCGGAGATTTCTTATCTTGTTTTCTGCTGCGGAATACTGCTTTTTCTAGTGATGCAATAAATTAAGCAATAATAGGTACAAATGTATTTTTAAAACTATCCTGTGGATGTAGGGATTAGCTGTTACTAGACAATTTCAAGTGATTCCTATTTTTGACATTAGACAATTTTCCCTATTACATAGTTGGTTATTGTTATGTTGAGTAGAAATATTGAATATGCACAATAGTATTGAAACCTGATTAGGTAAATGGCATTCATATGTAACAATATTACTGATTATGTTTTAGCTTAAGTGCTGAAGGAAATGACTAGAATAAAACAACCATGGTTATGATATAAACTCATTATTTATCTTGTAACTTAGAGAAATTATATTCAATGTAATATGAGTACTATTATTATTTACTCGAGGCTATAACATTGTATACTGCTGTTGAATTTAAAACACAACACCTTATAGATTTAATATAATGCAATAATTTTAATGTAGTAGATCTATGTGACTGTATATAATACTATTATTTATAAAGTAAAAATTTGATTTGTTAGCATTTGATTGGCTTACATCAAGTTTTAAGTAAGGCACAAATCTGAGATTAATGCAACTTATATTAAGTGGATGTTGCTTATGTCATTAAAAACTAATAAATGATATAGAAACAGCTATTTCTTTAAAAAAATCACTGTCTTTAGTAAGGACAAGCCATATGTCATAGTATTCATGGTATAAAATGAAATATCTCAATAAGATAAAATTAAATGATACAATTTGTTCTCATAAAAATGATCTTGTATATCATTATAATTAGTAACAGAACATGTTTGTGCATGTATCGTTTATTTAAGTGAACTGTCATTTGTGGATATTGTTAACATATTATTATTACTTTGAACAGTGAAAAATAACAAAATTTATGAACATAAACTATTACAACATTTATGTATGGTTTAATAAAAAGTATAAAGGGCTCCACTCACGATACAATTTATCTGTACGATCCGTCGCAACAGACCGATCGTAACGACGAATCGTT
>DWKA01002125.1:0-11129 GCA_018249155.1 Panoquina ocola ocola
GAAGGACGCGAAGAACGCCGAGCGGAAGCTACGAGAGGTTACCACCAGGGTGAGTTTTGGCAGAAGCTTTAGAATGAATAGGCTCTTCATCATCAGAATTCATAGTTGTTCCACTGCTGGGCTCGGGTGTCTTGTCACGATGTGAGGGGTACAGGCCATAGTCCAACACGCTGGATAAATGCGGATTGGCAGACTTCACACACCTTTGAGACGGCTATAGAGAGCTCTCAGGTGTGCAGATTTCCTGACGATGTTTTCTTTCACCGAAGCAAGTGATAATTAACTTGTAATACGCACATAACTTCGTGAAAGCGTGCAGGATTTGAATCCAGGCCCTCGCGTTCGAAAGACCAACGTTGAAACCTAGGCTACCACTGCTTTACAAATGCGACTTGTCAGAGAAGACCTCTAAGCAGTAGCGAATGATCTTCTTGGAAGGAACATAATAAGTATACAATACACGTTTCATTCAGTTCGAGAACTTGAAAGAAGTGCTGGCGAGTAAAGAGGCGCAGTTCGAGCACGCGTTGTGCGAGGCGCACAGCAAGGCCGACTGGGACATGATGCAGCTGCGCCATCTGCTGGACAAGGCAGACATCGCGTACGCTAACAACGTCGAGATGATGAACGAGCGCTTCGAGCGGGAGCGCGGTGAGTGCTGCTTCTGGGTCAAAGATGACGTGATAATCCTTATTATTTGTATTTTAAATCATTTGTTAGAACTGTAAAAATACTTAAAAATCACAAAAAACTCATCTATACTAATATTATAAAGCTGAAGAGTTTTTTTATTTGTTTGCTTGAACGCGTTAATCTCAGGAACTACTGGTCCGATTTGAAAAATTCTTTCAGTATTAGATAGCCCATTTATCGAGGAATGCTATAGGCTATATTATTATAACACCTCGCTAATATGAATAGGAGATTTTTTTCCGAAGCGAAGCTAGGGCGGGCCACTAGTTAGTAGATAATTGTAAGTAAACAAGTGCAAATTAGTCGCCCATATCAAATAGCGAGGGCTTATTTGGAAAACCCACAAAGACCTCAAATCCGTTAAAAAAAGATCCTTTCATATAGTGGACAGAATAACAATCTTTGGGACTACTCTGGATATGACCAAATTCTAAATAATGAGATAAATTTCATTTCAGTGCTTCTCTTATACCGCTAGTTTTTCAACCCATGATATCCTAACCAACTTACTGTATATCTTCTTTTAGATATTTATTTAACTGCATCAGCTAGCATGACCCAAATAACCATGGAATCAAATTACAGAGCGTCTAACAACAGAATGGTCGGAGAAAGTGCAGACCATCGAAGAACAAGCAGCAACGGCCGCAGAAGACGCCAGGAAGCTGCTGGAGTCCACGCGCGCCAAGCTCATAGCGGAGAAGTTGGACCAGATCAACAAGCTGAAAGAGAAACACCGGCAAGAGATGGGTGAGTAGACCATGAGCAGCAGATTCAGATAGTACAACAAATATTTGTCCCACTGTTGGGCTCGGGTCTCATCTTACAATGTGAGGGGTACAGGCCATAGTGCTACGCTGACCAAATACGGATTAGCAGATTTTCTGCCGTCACGTAACTTGGCAAGGTTTGGCATAGTGCGGATAGGTGCGGGAGGTAAGGATCGATTGACGCACCAATCTTACGCTCCAATCGGCGCTAACCTAAAGAGACCTATAAAGTACAGATAGTTGCAAATCCAATTGGTCTTCGGAGAAGAATCAGCAGGAACCCAGGTGGCATATTCATATAGTTATCCGTGAGTAAGTTGGCAGGAGTCTGAAAGAGACATGAGATGCGCAGAAGTCGTTTTGCTCTGCTTTTTGTTCTGCACATAACTGTCTCTTTCAGACTCTTACTAAGTTACTTCTCGATGGCTATACCAATATTTAGATAACTAATTATAACCTTATGTGCAATTTTTCAGATGACCAATGGGAACAATTCATGACGGATAAGGAGAACTGCCTAGCGAGGATGAAGGCAGAGTGCAGGCAAGAGGGAGAAGAAGAGAGAGTTAAGAGAGAGAAAGAACTCTTAGAGGAGATTGCAGGTACATGGAGTTGACAAACAATTTATCTGAACATCATTTTTAGGGTTCCATACGCAAACGGTAAAAATTGGACCCTATTACTAAGACTTCGCTGTACGTCTGTCTCTCAACGGGCTATATCTCGTGGAACGTAATAGCTAGGCCTGTAATTTTTACATGTTTTGCCATGGAGTAGAAACGGCGAAAGCAACATCTCAGCGCATCAATTTATATACAACAATTGACAATAAATTACTAACTTTTTTTACGTCAATAGTATACAATGTATGTAAATCGGTCCACAGAATTAAAATCGCAGATCCACGCGAAGTCATCAGATTTCGACAGTTTGTCGGCGCGGGCGGCGGCGTGTGGTCGCACCCTAGCCGTCACCGAGCAGGAACTGAGGTTAGTGTTCATTGTGACTATAGCCTAATTTATAGTCAAACAAACACTTCTCACGCTCAGAATATGTATGGCAGTGACACTTGGTCTATTTATATTTTTCTGCACCAAATGTCATTTCCTATATCTTCGGAGCGTGAGAAGTAAAAGGACAGGCTTGTAATAAAAAAAATATCTTTTTTTGAGGATATTTTGATATTACAGTGCTCTTAAAGCCAGTCCTACATATTAAGACCTGATTATTAATATGAGCTTATAGTTTAAGTTGCTTAGAATCTAACGCTATTGCAAAATAAGAGCTTTTTTAAAATCTTTCAATCTAAAGTTTGAGTTATATATTTTTTTAACTGATAACATTCTGATACGAATTTAAGTTTTAAAAGCTTGTTTCTTACTAACCGCTGAACTCTCATATACGGTCGGTATAAAAGAGGTCCGAGTGCTAACGCTTATAATAGTTATCATGGAAATCGCACAATTTCATTACATCATTGTCTATTAAAAAACGTTCATGTAAAATTGAAAAGATATTTTATGGAATATAAGTAAGTAAATAGTAGTTTCATAGTGACTAATAGAAAACATTGCATAAAAAAGAACCTGTCATTGTAAAGCATTGTAATTATTTCGAAAACAAACGAATAAGAGAAAATTAGAGTGTAGTGAGACGTAGATTTTAGTTTTTGTGACGATTTTCATGCATCTCCATAATACCATAATAGTTCTAACCGAATTCCAAATAAGATTGGTAGCAAAATTATGTCCCAAACTTGTCCCAACAGTTCTTATACTTTATTTACTTATTGCACCCGTTTGAAACTAATTTTAAATTTATCTAAAATATTGTCTTTTGGACGAATTTGGCTACCACGCTCGCATGACTTACATCCACTCGTAATTAACTATCTGTATGGAGCCATATATTGTCTATGGTAGAAACTTTATTATCTGTTTTTAGGGAAAAAATACAATACCTTTTTTTAACAACTAAAGACACCATTGTTGAAATCAAATCAACCATTGTTCTATGTTCTATCATCTTACTGATTAAACTTACTTTTATCTTTTTTTATGTTATTTTATAGTATCTAATGACTACGTCAACTTTTTAAAAATATCACTAATGTGAAAATCAGAGAAGATAAGAATAAAATAAAAAAATCATACAGCACTATTCGTTATAATTACCAAGATTGTTCTTATTATGGCTCCATCATACTAATCCAATTAACTGTCTATATAAATCCATACACAGTCAATATTCATGTTACAACTGCACCATATATCACTCATCAGTCATTATTCATCATACAAATTCATTTTATCATTAATTTATCATCACTACACGTCATTGCTTCGTAATTCATAAAACAAAAGTATAAATTCAAGTCCAAAAGGCAGTATTTACATTTGAAATAATTTTATTTTTATTTTTATTTTTCACGTTCGATTTTTGAATTTACGCGCGTTGGCAGGAGCAACGATTTGAAATTATACAGCACTATTTAAATTGCAAGTCAAATAATATTTCTAAGATATATTTCAATTAGTAAGAAATAATTTAAAATTAATTTACTACCCATCGAAAATTTTGGTTTATTTTTTAATATTTGACACTAATGTCGTTTTTTTAAATGTCTACAGAAATCCAAAGTCAAGTAGTTCCCTCTGATTTTCTTCGATCAGCACTACTAATCGAAGCGGTTTGTACTTTAAATATTCCGATTATCTGATTTTTGTATCGGAATTTTATTTCTAAATTATAATCGAAAATAAAAATAAAATACTTTATAATATTAGGTACTACTGTTGCTTCTGCCAGCGATATTGTTTAAAATTCATATAAAAATGTTAGCTCTTTACACGTTCTATTAAAATAATATAATTATTTAATATGCGTAAGGATTTTGTGAACACAAAACGAGATGTGAGATAAGCAGTGACGGTCCTAGGGTGGAGCGAGCGGTAAGACGGCATCAGGCGCCATCATGGGGGGGAGGGTGCCGAGAGGGCTCTAAGGATATTTTTTTACTGTATTTTCGAGAGAGAATGATAAATAATAATAAATAGCTTACACACGTATACCATGCACTAAGATGGGCTGTGTGCAAGGGGGCGTAGACATCACAAATTAGATATTAATAACAACATCACCCAAGAACAAACATTAATCTGTCAAATAAATATCTGGCTTGATGACTTCGGGGTCATCAACTTACCCCTAAAACATAACTTTTAATATGTAGATGGTGCCATTCTCTGATCTCGCACCACCTGAAAATTGTAATAGGACCGCCACTGAGCATAAGCATAAATTGTCGACAGCCTGCGGTGGGTAGGCGCGCTCGCTGCTGGCTGCGTGTGCGTGTGCGCCGGCTCGCTGCGTCTCGCTCTAGCCACCTTCCTACTCGCACTCGCTATCCTCTTCTACATAAGAATGAGAAGTGGAAAGTACATCGCGAATGGAAATCAAAATAAAGTGAAAAAAATCGATTAAAATTGTCAGTCGATGTTAGTCGATTGTTGCGGCTGTAGTATAAATTTCGACTTTTCGCAAAACGGCTAGAACGATTATTAAGTATGGTTAATAAATAAATGTTGTAAGGTACGGGAGCTACGTTTTGTCAGTAAATATTGTATGATAATAATTTTTGTTACTGACTTTTAAAGTAATTGACTTTTAAAGTATTTGTGAAATGTATAAGTATTTAATATTATAGAGGTTTTGGACAGTCACCTCTTGTTTTTTATGGTTGTTATTTGAAATGTAACTGCCGAATTGGACTGAAAATTTATATTATTAATATCATTTTCAAATCATTGATTAGTACTTACATCACAGCTAGATGTCTTATTCGATCCTCTCAAAAATTATTGCATTCCTTTTATATTCAAAAAGTTTGTGACATCACTTACATAAAGTCATTCAAGTGTGTTCAATGTTTAGAAGTTTTATAGATTTAAACCTATCATGACGTGCACAACATATCTACATGCAATTATTGTTAAAGTATAACTGTAACAGAATGTTATTTAAAGTGACAATGCTTCTGTGAGCAATTTAAGTAAAATAATGGTACTTTTTAAAATTGATCACGGGGAAACACTTGTTATTTTGGAAAACTTGCCACATTTTCAGAAAATGCGGGCATTGTTTGTATGTTGACAGCAAGAGACAAAACTTCATCAGTGCTTCTTAGAGCACATTAAACCGTTGGTTCCGATTCGTTATACACTCGTTTGACTATGTCGGTGACCTTCGGGTGACGTAAGAACTTGGTTGAGTTGGACTGGTTGCTAATCTTTTTATCAATCAGAAACATATTTCTATTTAATACCTATCAATTAGTGGACGAAATTAAAGTGAATTTATTAAAGCAAATTATTGTATTCTATAGATATAAAATAGTTCGTTTGTCCTCATAAATTTATCATGTATCATATTGTAATTTATTAGTGTTATATGTTTCATCTAGTCATATGATAGCTTTAGCTAAAAATATCACATCCGCGGTGTAGGCTGTGTAATCAAGTTACTGTGTGCAATAAATAATAGCTCAATGTTTGTGATTATGTCGCGATCCAATTTTGAAATTGATCATTTCATAAAATGATCAAAATTTTCATGAAGTTTATTGAATGAGTAATAGGTATATTTTTGTTTACCGATATCGCAAACCTTTAACGACTTTGTCTTTCGATTATTTCATGAAATGATCATTTAATGGATTGTCAATCCATGATCAAATCATGACAACTGCATTAATGCTTGTTTTTTTGTAAGTTTTTACTGTTTTTCACGAATTTTATTAACGGTGATTTTGTAATAAAGCCAAATTTATTCTATAAATGCTATTTATTTTACCTAACTTATTGTTAGAAATATACACACTACACACCGGAGTAATTAGCAGGAATATAATTATAGCGCAATTTTAAAATTAAGTACTTTCGCTACAAACATGATTTTATATAAATAAAATTAAATTTAAAATCAGTCATGAATATAAACTAAAATTTTTATTTGCAATGCAACAACAGTTTTACACTCCCGTTACAAAAAACATATAAATAAATTACTCTATATAAAAAAGTTCACACATTACATGACATCTCGGTACATACAGCTCAGTACAATTTAACGGTTTTACCCTGACTAACGTAATCAGAGAGGCTCTGGAGAGAGAGAGGGAGATGCGCGAGAAGAGGTCAGAGGATGCAACCAAGATGAAGCAGGTGGAGAAGGCTTCGCGGGAACAGATCGAGCATCTGGGCAGGAAGTGCGCTTGTTTGAGGAAACTGTGAGTAGACAAATGTTTGTGCGTTTTACCCCGAGATCTAGTTTTGACCATTTAACTTTTTAGTTATTTGCTTCTTTTAAAAACAGCTTTAGTTTTAAAAGTTGTTTTTATAGGTATGTAAGATCACGTTGAAAACGTCGCTATCATTCTAACCAATGAAAGAGTACAACATTTTATTTATTTCTATAGGAATGTTATCAACTGACTTCTCAATTGGGGAAATCATGATTTGATATCAGTTTGTTTAATACACAAAAAGTTTTCAGTGGTTACTGAGACGTGGGAAAATCTTGAAGAAATAGTTAAAAAAAAACTCTTCAATCCCTTCCAACCGAAAACAAAAAAAAAACGATAGTACATCTACAGTAATCACATTATATCAATAATAATACATACTCCAAATTATCACCATTGTTTGTTGTACCCACAAATGGTTATTTCTTTACTAACAGCTTCGACGATATGCGCGCGAAGCTAGCGGCCAGAGAGAGAGCCTCGGAACAGGAGACGCGTGCGAGAGAGAAGGAACTTCACCAATTGCGGGCTGAAGTTGCGCGGCTTACCAAGATTCTGGTGGAGCAGAGGTAACTGGATTAAACCAGATTATCGTAAATTCAAAAAAAATCTAAAAATTTTGAACTTCAAAATAATGATAATTACTTTAATTTTATTTATTACTAATAGTAATTAATGCTTTCCCATAAAGTTGTTTACACCTGTAACTGTGATGATACGTATGATTAATTGATGATTCTAGTTAAACTGGTACATCAGTTACATCTCGACTATATATCACGTATACTGTACAGAAAATACATTCTTAGTTCCTTCATCTCTTCCAGTTCACCAAAACTTGGTGCTAGAACGCGAGCTGACGGCTGTGAAAACGCCATAAAGACCGAAGAGCTCCCGAAGACCGAAGCGCCCACCGCGCCGCGACGGAAGGGTATATAACTTTATATTGAGTACGTACAGTTTTATTAATTCTCCCTTCCCAAGGACACGCCATTTATGGTAACTCTCCGAAGCACACTAACGCTTTATGTGTTGTCTGTGTTGAGCTTTATGAGGCCTCTTAATAATAATTAATTAATAATTTAATTGAACAGTACCTAATCCTGAAATATTAACGTGACAACCTGGTCTCATTAGACCATGGTTCATTGTTCTCATTTCATGGTTCGGTTGAAAATTCAGTGATCAATGTCTAGTAGAATTATTTTGCTTTCCATCCAACGTATTGATTCTACACTTACTAAGTATTATTATTAATTGTATTCTTGTAAAGCCGGAACAATTAGGGGCAACATCAACCGGGAAAAATACTATGATAGTTCACTTTAAATTAAATTCAGCGTTCATTTGACAATCTTACCTAAAAGTTACTAGTAACATAGGTACTATAATGCTATTATGTAATGGTCGCTACGGTTCTTTCTTATAGCTTTATCCTGAAATCGCTTGCTAAAATTGATTTGTTGAATTGAGTATTTGATTGAACCTAGCGTAATGATGTCACGTTAATAATTCTGGAAGTGTTTTATAATTATCACAAAGAGGGGCCTCAGGACATGCGCATACTGGGTACTTAACTCTACATAACATTTACAACTACGCTACACAGCGTAGACATGGCACATTAAAATTTACACAATTCAAATTTAAAAATACTGTACGAGTACATTCTTCATACAGAAATAGACAAACATTTACATATCATTTAATCTAATACTCAGAACATGTACATTCGTAAATGACCATGTTTTACTTACTGTAAAGAAAATGTTTTATACGGCGTAGTCATTATGTATTATTATTGTCTTAATTTGTTGTTAATTTATTCATAGTCACATATTCGCAATGAATTAACATATTAACACGCACTTTATTCAACAATATCATCCGTTGTACTTTTGGTAAAATACATCAATTTCAACACCAACATACGATATATAATTAGATGAAATACACACTTAAATTATACTGCACAAAACATCTTAAACAATAAAAACTACAGGATACTGTGTTGTGTAATTGTGTATTTTTGTTAGATTCATTTGTTAATTTTCAGATTATTGACAGTGTAAATATATAAATAATAATTAAATGTAATCTATTAGCAAACTTATCAATATTATAGCGAAATACTAGCTTATTGAGTTGTTGTTTTCATACTAAACCAACATTTCAGAAGAATGTTCACATTCACACGGAAACTGTGCGGTGCATCTTTTCCCGTATACGATTGAACAACATGCGGTTTCATACATTTATTATTAATAGGTTGATTCTTGGCAGGCATGCTACATTTTGACTGCATCATCACATATCATCAGATGAGATTGAGATCAAATGCCTGCCTATAAATTATAAAAAAAATATCTGCTGTCATTGCAATTTTCGTATACATGAAAATAACGCACCGTATAGCCACCATGTGAACTGTGAACTCATTACATCGGGCGAGTGTTGATGAGAACTGTGTACAGGTGGAACTCTTCGCACGCCCGAACTCTTACGGAAACGGCCGACACTGCCCGAGCTCCAGCCGCTGCCGCCCGAGGCGCGGCGCGTGTCGTACGACGCGGAGAGCGCGCGCCGCCGCTCCGGCAGCGTCGACCTGCCAGCCGTGCAGGTGCCGGTCAGAATCAAACAGCTGCAAGAAAGATGTAAAGAGTAGTATCTACACCTTCCGATTTAGGAAACATTCAACTGTATATTTACAATAATAAAGATGATAAAAAGTGTATCAAGAAAGATTTCTAATCTTTAGCAGACTTTTGGTAAGAGCTGGATTTAAAATAATTAAATGCTTATTCACTCGCACAAGACCTACTCCTAAAATGAGGGTATCCAGCTTTTGGCTCAGAGGGGACATTTTTTTTTATTAAAGTCGGCCAAATAGTTTTTACCGCTAACTGGATGGGAACGTTCAATAAATAGAATTTTCATTAATAACACCAGGTATACACTGGATAGCATACGTTATCCGGTACGTCGTTACGATCATGTCTCCCAGTGGTACAAAAAAAAAGTAAAAAACAGAAAAATAATAAAATTCTTAATAATAATCGGAAGATGTAGATGCTTAAATTGCCCGTAATAAATAAATTTTCCCTTGAAAATTTTCATAATTAATAATGTAAAACGATGTCAAAGCTATAACTATACTATACTTAACGTCAATAAATAGTGGTAAGTAAGAAAATTTATTTATTTACACCGGTTTACGAAGTATACCAAAATATGTTGCAGTTAAATCAATGTACTTAGATATACAAACTTGAGAATCATTCAAATTGCATTGCCGTGACCGTAATGTTGCCGATATTATAATTTTTCAAATAGTGTAAGAAATACGTAATATAATAACGATCTCTCTCCACGTAAAGTGTCGTAAATGTGTTCCAACCCTTGACTTAGTATGTAATGTATGTATCTGTTTTTGTAATGTAGCTTAAATTTATATACTTCATGCTCTTTGTTATTCGCAGAATTAATGAAGATAAAGGGTATGGAAGTATGTAGTGCAATATCTGACTTTACAATAATATTTTGCGTCAGGTTAGTGACATTGCTGTTTCTGAATAAATTATTACATTCTACTGACGTCCTTGTCTTGAAATAATTAGATTCCTTTCATAGCAAATACATACTGTAATTAATTTTGCAGTAGTTAGATACAGAGTGATGCATTTTCCTCCATAAGTAAAATGTCACATGTCAAAATCTTTATGTGCCCAACAATATTATTTAAATCGCTGTATACCAATGTAACTCTTATAAAGATATTTAATAAGGGCTACAGTTACTTTACTCGTTCATCAAAAAATTACATAAATAATAAAAAATAGATTGTATTCTGTAATGAAATAAAATGTATTTGTAGTATATTTGAATATATTACACTTATTATTTATAGTGCATTAGTAAAATATTTATTTAAATACAGTTGAAGTATACTCGCTGATACTTGTAAGATAAAGTTGTATTTACTTGTTCTGTAAATATTAAATTTTTCTAAATAAATGTATAAAAAATAATTTTATTATTTATTTTGTGTACTTACCCTGTAATTATAAGACTTTGTTATTAAGTTTACTAATAGCGTGCCAGCTTGCTGAATGTCTCAGGTTCGATACCTAGCCAGACTAATTGTAAATAAAATGAACATATTATTATTAAAATGTTTATTCTAGTCTAGTCTGATGAAGAGCATTTTCGATTAAGATTTTCAAATAGGTCTTACTTTTATATTCCGTAGATTTCCCATTCTGATTGAAAACACTACCAAAGGACTTACTTAACCTTTAATTAGGCGCGCCAAAAAAGTTACACTATTAGTCGCGCGGGGTCTGCAGTTACCCCAAATTGTTAGG
>DWKA01002126.1:0-11126 GCA_018249155.1 Panoquina ocola ocola
TTAAGTTTGATTGACGCAAAAAAAACGTTTTCGTCATTTTGCGGGTTACATTAGTATACGTAGGACCCGTCGATATGTACTATAAATAAATAATGATTCAGATCTCTTTAACAGTAGAGTGACACCAATGATAATGAAATCTCTGATTTTATTAATATCTACAAAGTTATTGTCTTAATTTTCGCAGTAAATAAAAATATGCATTCACAATGGATTGTAACAATTTATATTCGTGACATATCACGACTTATACATATAAGTGATTCTCAAAAAAAAAGAAAAAAAAAACAATTTTAAACTAACATTAAATACGTGTACATTACTTAGCACAACACTCGAACGCACCAAATATCGTAATTTTTATCGTAGTAATATCCAATTTACAAGGCAAATTGATCCGAAGCGTGCGTTTGAGTACAAAACCTACTTGTGTACAAAAAGGTAATTGCAATAATAGCTGTAATCTGTAAAGTTATAGCCGCTGCGCCTTCATGCGTGATTGAATGGCAGTTCGAGGGTCGACGATTGGTAGCTGGTACCCGGTTTGATCTTGTTTAAATTAAAATTAATATTGCCTTACACGTGCCATTTCGGTCAGGAATCGACGCATGCAAACGCCTAACTGTACGCTCCGGTCCACTATCATTCTAATATATTTGAGGAATGTTATAGAGTTCCGAAACTAACAGATATCTACAATTCTATATACTAATAAATGGGATATTGCGCTTGTCTGCCAGTTGCAAGGTGAATGTGTAGTTCTAATCAGTTATTATATACAAGTAATGTGCAACGAACTTGGCAACAATCTGAAAGAGACAGGTAGTTGCGCAGAACAAAAAGTAGAGCAAAACGACTTCTGCGCATCTAATGCCTCTTTCTACGTCGTGCCAAGTTATTTTCCCATGACTCATATTTTTGGTAGGTGTATTATGTGTTTTTTTTCTATTCTACATACATACATACCTACATCATTTTTATATCGTAGTCATATTACTTACCTCTCGGTGTGCATAAATTCTTTATACATGTATCTGTTAACATAATCAAGTGTGTATATTTATACTCTATGGTCTGTGACATTAAATTATGGATATTAAGTTGATCAGCTGCTTTTTACCCAGGTGTCGGGAAATAATAATTTAGTTTCAACGAATTTTCAAATTACTCCGATTATTAACAGAAACAAGTTTATAAATCGTCCTTATATTATCATTATCGAGCTCTCGAACGAGGTAGAGTTCGTTTGATCATAAATGTAGAGTTCTGACGTCATCTCTCGTACAAAAATTCATACTATGTCTCTAATTAATTGCACAAACAGATGGAAAATTATCAATTGGAAAAGCAAGCACTTAGCACTGTAGGAATGGAAATTATTGTACTTATTCCTTTGTTTTGAGACATACAGTTTAATTGCTATGTATGTACCCCCTTACTAACAGTTTTAGTATTTTACATCAAATAATATTAGCTAAAATCGTAATATTTTATTAGTTCAATAATTTCTGGGTACATTATTTATTATTCAACCATAATTTTATTGTTGCACAGAATAAGTTACTGGACACGAACAAAATTCTCCTTAATAATTAAATTAATATTATTTATTATCTTTAATAGCCTGAGAAAAATTACATACAGGTTGTTTCATCATTTTAAAATACAAAAATTAATAGTTTTATTATATTATTAGTATTTAAAATGTTGGAAAAGTACAATCATGATTTAAATCACCTATTTTTTATATCGTTAGCTATTTTTTAATAATTTTCATCAATATATAACAACGGTAAATGCTATGACCAACTTTATTGTGTTCTCACTACTACTGACTTTGGAAATATCTACATAATATATTAATGCCGGTATCTAACAGTTATTATTATTTTTAGCATGTAGAACATGTCTCGCTAACTAGCAATTTATAAATTCTTCGTCGTTAATGCTAAGTGCGCGATGAATTTAGTTTCAACTCTCACTTTTATTGTTATTTCTATACGATGTTACGTTCGTACCGTTATTTATTCAGACGAACAGCACGCAACCAACTCAGTAACTCGCACACATAACGATCGGCTGCTGATAAGCAACCGTATTTAATATTCACTTGGTTTAGTACTAAAACGGTATCTATCCTTAGTCCGAAATTTGGATACATTTTTCGTAAAAATCATCCTGTATAAAAGTAATCTAACACTTGAAGTACATCTGCTACTTTTCTTCCATAATAAAGTTAAAACAGGTGTGATATTGTTGTAATTTTTTACTTAAATCGCATCTAAAAAGATAAGATAAAGATTGCGGTTAGGGCGGAGTTAGATCGGAGAAAGGTCATCACATGACACCCTATAAATAAAAATTATCAAAAAGGCACACGGATTACAGCGAGGATAATGAGGTATCCTTTGCAAGAAGGGTCGCATACACAGCGCTCCCCGCCTGCGCGCCCCCTATGATCACCAGAAGTTCGTATTCGGAACGCCACGCAGTTTGGCGCGCGAAGCCGACTGCTACACATGTCTTCTACGTTACTTTCCGTTCGCTCGTGAATCGCTTCAGCGCTGTTTAGACAAGTGTTAAGTTGATCGTTTCGTGTGATACAGCTCTTTGACATTATGTTTAAATTAAGCGTTCGATTTTTAAATAGCTAAGTGCGATACTGTTTTGTTTTTAATCTATGGACTGAGTGCTCGTGTTTTTGGACTGACTTTTGTTATACAGGTAATTATTTTTTTAGTAATTTTTTTTTGGTTGACATTTTTTTTTTATTTAAATTATAGACAGTTTTTTGTTCATTTTTTAATTTTAAGCAAAGTGTAAATCAATAAATTTTTAACGATTCATTGGTTTAGTACTTTATTGAGCTATTGTGTTGTAACTTATTAATGCTTAACTGATCTGAATAACTGACAACGTATAAAGTTGAAATAAATGCAAACAATGGGAGAAATTTTATAAGTTAAGGTAAAAAAATATATGTAAACAGGGTTCAGGTAGAAAATTAAACAATATGTCCAAATTAGTCACCGATTGAAGAAAAGTTTTTTTTATCGTAGAGTTCAACTAGATTTGTCAATTTCTACCTGGCCAACGATCTTTTTTTTGTAAGACGATATAGTCGTCTCTTTCTCTCGATGCGTTACTAAGAGAGAAAGAATTTTTAGTACGTTCCTATTCTGAGAACATTGGAATAGGGGCATAATGCGCCAATGATTATTCGTTTTTAAATTTGAATGTATGCTTTTATTTTTTGAATACATAAAAAATATTGTTACTACTTACTACCCACTTCTAAAGTTGCGTGATAATTAATTAGTGCTATAATTGCTTTACAATAATGTACTTTATTGTTATTAATTAATTTATAAAACCACAAATCAAAAACGTTTTCATATTCAATTCGAATAGTGACATTTTTTATTTTATGACACTTACTTAAATTTAAATTATTCGCAAAAAAATCTATTTGGCGTAAATACACTGTTATGTAAGATTTATCGTGATTAATATGTATACAACGAATAGGTCGCTGTGATTGGACATTATTTAAAATTATCGTAAAATACACACACATCTATGTAAGAAGTTACGAACGTTCCGTACAGTTTTTAAGTGCTTTGTCAGATAAGCGTTGACTGGTTTGAGCGGTTGGTTACAGATAAAAAATATGAATTCAATAGTATATTAATATTTGGTGTAATTGCTAATTCGCTTCCGTGCACCGGAGAGCACGTTAGGTTTGGCTCGTTAAATTATCTTTAAAAGTTCCTTGAAATATATCGATCATGTCATAGTAAGCATAAGAAAAGTTACCAACCCCAGTAATCTACACTAGAGGAGTGCAGCAAGCTTCAGGCCTCTTCTAACAATCGTGCCCTTCAGTGACTCAGTAATGGTTGAGAGATTTCACAGCGTTTTTGTTGCACTATTCCATTTGTTGCAGTAAAAAAATATTATTAACATTTAAAAACTACAACTAAACAAGTATGGTAGGTAACAATTTGTTTCGCGTACAAGGAAATTGCTTTTCCGTCCTCAGACAATTTTCCCTTCGACGCTGCAGGATCACGATTATTCTCAGGTATAGTTAGAAAGGGAAGGCACGACAACACGTATATATTTCTCGCTCAGATATATTTTATATAACAGAGTTTGCTCGTGGGAAATGTGCCAACAGCATCACTAGAAAAGTATAACGGATTAAGAGTTGAAGTAGTTCTTGCGTCACTTTCTCGAAAATTAAGGAAATGTTTAATTACTTATTACGATATTCTTGTCGATGTTAATAAAATTAATGTAATATTGTTTAGTTATGCAATTTGTTCAATATTTGTAACATGTTGATTATATACAGATTATATTTTTATCGCTTAGATATATATCTTGGATAAGATAACACGTGCCAGCATATTTACAAGCATTTATTTGGTGTTATAAAATATACCTAACTGCAAATGAAACGTGATTTTTCTGCAATTTTATTTGCATCGGTTTTACAAATAACATCAATTAACTAATTAAGTAGGTACTCTATCCGTGTTATTATTGAACAATATTCGAACGTTATTTATACCATTTTATAATTTATTGGTGACCATAGTGCCTCTTTTAGCACTAATAAGTTACATAGGCAGTGCGAACAGGACCTCAAATGGTTAAATCTTTCAGGTATTTAGACACTAGCAAACATAATAAACATTTTATCATATGAATTAATACCCTTTGAGTATTACAAGTAATTACATCATAGTTATGCAAAGTATAACCTATTATTTAGTATCGTATAATTTATTACAGTTATGTCGTTATTCCACCCAAAATCACTTCACAAATCATAGTAGCCTAAAATTAACTTACAGTATATAAATGGGTACTTAATTTTGTATTTCATACCAATACTACATCGCAATAATATAAATCAAATGATTATTAAACAAAAGCATATCGTTGGATGACGTTATCAGCACCCCGCCCTATCTCCCACGATATGAACAAAGAGATTCAGGCCTAACTTTCGCTAACAAGCTTAAGTACATGATTACATGAATAATAATGTTAGTAACCGGATAATTTACACTAAGTATTGGCTGTTGTATTTATTATTTGAATTTACTACCTATAAACTATGCACAATTTCTTCAAATACTTATCTTTTTAATAGGAGTTTATTAAATTTTTTTGTTTGATAAGCGTTTACAACCGAGTTCAAGTATCTATCTGTTATCCTGATAAGGTAATTGCCAATTGGTTGTCTTTACAGTGTTCGGTTATAAGCAATTATCGTTATATTACATACCTATCTAAATAATTAATTGATTGAATAACAATTATAAATTAAGAAATTATAAATGTCATTTAGAGAAACCAATAAAATTTGCTAAAGTGTCACTATTCGTTATAATAAACGTCGAAATACATACATACATAAATTATCTAAAGGGATTATGCTTTAAAATCTTCTTTGTGTCCCAACAAACAAACTTACATACACATCGTCATAATATGATGCAAACAAAACATACCAATCATGCCATATGACGCATCCTCGTTGCAACAACACTCAATGCTAAAGGCAGGCATATTTTTATTTCTTCATATTGGTTCGTGAGCTAAATCGTTTATATTAGGACTTCAATTATGTAGGTCATTATTACTTTTGTTATATCTATGGTTTAGAACTGTAACTTAATAGGTGGAGCTCTAATCGAGTTATTAACAAACTAGTGGCCCGCCCTCGCTTCGCTTCGGGAAAAAAATGTCTTATTTGTCTTAGCGTTATGTTATAACTAGCCTATTCCTCGATAAATGGGCTATCTAACACTGAAAGAATTTTTCAAATCGGACTAGTAGTTCCTGAGATTAGCGCGTTCAATCAAACAAACAAACTCTTCCGCTTTATAATATTAGTATAGATTCTTTATACCTAGTCCGTCAACTTTATGTCAAACAACTTCCTTAGTTAGTCATTTATTTTTTATAAAACACAAATTGAGAAGAACTGAAGAATAAATGAACATTTGACGATATTTATTAGCAAATAATAATAACAATGTATATTACATAGATCTATCTATATATAGATTACCTATAGATTAACTTTATTGTAATATGCGATGTTTCTGTACTAGAATAACATAATATAACATCTACTCGTATATATCTACATATTATGTAGCATGTAACCTAAGAATAACACAATTTATTTTCGACTGTACAATGATTTACAAACATCGTATTGCAGTGCATTACCAAAATATAATTTAAAATATAATATGTATCGAATAATAGTGTCTAGGCTCGATTTTTCCGCAATAAATTAAGTAATATACACAGTCAATAACTCTTGAACGCGTCGACTGCGTCGCCATTACCCTTGATTTATTCGCTTTGAGCGTCGTCCATTGTCTGCTGTGGTCTATCAACTTTATACTTCCCCAGTACATACCCGCAAGGTATTACGCGTATTATATGGAAATTTCGATTAGTCCACTTGAGAAATTACATGCTATTAGGCTTTTATAGTCGAGAGGACAGTTATGTTTTAACGGTAATGCGCTCCTGCAGTACAAACACGAGCTTGCATTTGTAAGCTTTTAGACACTGAAAAATACGAACTTAATAACCAAAATATATTGTCTTAGCTATTGTATGGCTATTGTACAATAGTACCTAATTACGAGTATAAGGTAATAATTCGATTCTGTTCCCATAAAGTTCAAAGTATTTTGATGCAATGCAGAGATAACACGCGGGCCACCAAAAAGCCCTGCGTCCCTTTCCCACATCCGAACTATTACTATTTTACAGGGCCAAGTTTAGCCAAGCTTAATCCAATTGTATATTATGATCTTGATTTTAATTTAATGCCAATGCAAGTTTTTAAGCCTAGTGCCAATCTATATTAACTATATAAAGACTAAATATTTGTATGTTTGTATCGAATTGGTTTAAAAATTACAGGACCAATTTAAAAAAAATCTTTTGCCATATGAATGCCACATTACCATTGATCAATATTAGCTAAATTCATTACAGGATTAAAAAATAAATATCCACCCGGAATGGGCAGTTAGTTCGATATAAATAATATCATAGAGAAACTATTACTAGCGTAATATATAAAATAATTAATAATAATATAAGATAATATTTTAGAGGAAATATTCGATTTTTTTATTGTTTGTTTGAATTGAATGGGCTCTGAAACGGGTTATTCTCAGATTCCTCCGAAAATAATTCTCAGTTTCCTCCGCGAAAAAATTTAATATTACTGAACAGTTTTTGTTTACATTTGGCATGAAATTACTAGGCGACCAGAGAAAGGATGATAAAGTACCTATAGGAGTTTTTATCCCGCAAATAAACCCTAAAGGAGGTGAATATGTTCCTACTATGTTTTCCCCGAAGTGATGAGAAAACGAGTATGATAGTTCAATAATAATTATTATTATGTTACCGTTAACTGCTAACTGACAGTTCCGTTCACATGGCCGGCTCAACTGTGGCTAATTCTGAAACCACTCGGCAATAGAACGCAGTTTTTCTTTAGAAATTCATAAAGTTCTTGTAAAGCTATTGTTTCCGAGCGATTGGATTCTAAAACAACATCAATTTAGAAGGAGAATTAATGTGAAATCTTGTGTGAAATATTTATCTTGTTAACGTTTTACCTCAACGTACCAGATATTTATAAATTACTTTGTTTAGAAAAGTGAGGAATAAAATTACGTAACACTTTTGTACTGTTTAATTGAATCGTGATTTTTAACGAGTTTCGTGTGTCTCCTTCATTTTTAATCTCTTTGTCTCTTTCTCTGAGGCATTTGACAATATAATAATATATTTGAAGACAAACAAAGAGAACGCAGCCATAGCAAAATTAGTTCATCATGACACTGAATCTTCGCCGTAACGCGCTAAGTAGCGCGGTAACAATGACACTATGCAATGTGGCCAACTTAACACGCTAAGCCGGCACTAAAGACGATTATGGGGAAATATTGTTTTATATAGAACTTTATGTAACCAAGCTTAAAATTAACGCATTAATTTATGCGCAGCTCTTAACAGTAACCTTAACTATGACGTAGGAGCGCGCAAAAAGCTAGATATTCCACCCAGTGTCATTTCAGACCTATTTACGTGTCAGGCGAAGAAACTCAACTTTGGCCTTTAATGGTAGCGGCCATTTTCAAGTTCATATTCATCAGATTGGCTATTAAATCCCCGATGATATTAGTAACCCATAACCCATGAAGTCTATTTTAATGAATAGTAAATGAAATACTTCTAACTTACAATACGGTTTAATGCGTTCAACAACACGGAACGTGGCAAAAGTCGGAAAGAGACAGTTAGATGCGCAGAACAAACAGCCAAGCAAAACGAATTAAGTCATCATTGATTTGTAATCAAAACAAAATAAATGAATGTTATGAAGACTTCTCAAGAATGAAGGTTCCTTCAGATTTCCTTTATTTAACACAAGTTGCAACTATGGTGAAATTAATTTTGTCATCATTTCAATTTAGTATCGATATTGTACTTAAGTTATACTTAAAACAGACTTGTAGGATACCTTATCATTATGAAGACAGGGATTTTCAAGATAAGAAAAGATAACAAAACAGTCGTCAATCTGTCTATAAGTGCGCGAACAATCGTTCATTCATTCAGTATTTTTTATTTGAACCAATTGATTACATTATGATATGAAAGGCTATAATAATAAATTATAGTATAAAAATTGTTTAAAAATACCTACCCAAGTTGATAAGGGGAATTCCTAAAATAGCTGATTCGGATTATACAATAAATGATCACGTTACGTACCTAATATAAGAAAACCTAAATAATAATAATATTCGTCACTCGTTACTCACAAAACTTGTATTATTTTGTTGTCCTTCTTTGTTTTCAAGTATCTGTGATACACTATTCGCTAGCTATTGCTGTTTTGACACTTGTAAATGACGCCATGACAGTTTAAGCGATTTCGCGCCAAATTGTTCTAAATCAGCTGTTGAATTGTCAATATAAGTATAATTTAATTTGTTTTTAAATATTAATCAATTGGCTTACTGTTTGTTTACGTAGTGTAAAGGGTTATAGGATTTCGTTGAAGTGTCGTCGCTTCGCAGTTAGTACACGGGTATCCCGTAGAACCGGCTTCTACGCCTACATTCTACGATCAATCATTTCCCGAGGCCTACTCGTCCAAGAACGCCTAAGTACCATCGAATATACTAGGTGAAGGTTGTTGAAACTCCGAAAGAATGAATTTTGGTAGAGCTTAATGATAGAACTCGTTAAAATGCTTCGAAACTGAAAGTAAGGCAAGTGATTTCATTTGAGTAATCCGATATTAAAATCTATTGAAAGCGATCTACTTCCTCAGTCGAGTCGGTCAAGTGGTGTTTTAAATAACAAGGTAGGGTGATATCTAATGCATCTTAATTATTAAGTCATTAACAAATATTAACTTACCAATGTTACGTGATTTAGTGTTATTAGGTCTCGATTGGCCGCCAATGTATTATAAATGTTGGAACAAACATTTGGACCCAACTCGCTATGCCAGCGTGACATGAGTAACTTTAATCCGCTACAGAAATAATTATTTTATACATTTTTAATATTTAGAGGTTGGTGTAGATTATGATTATTCATAATATAATTTATGATGTGCTTCCAGTTATTGTACAAAGATAGAGTTAATTTATTAGTTATGCTTTTTAGAATCATTTTATTTAATAATATGCGAAAAAAGGTTAATTTAACTAGTTCTTGCTAGCGTAATTTTAGACATTTATACAGTAACAATTTTGAACAACAGTAACAACAACAACAACAGTATTAGGTACATTATAAACTTAAAAGTACCTATTTGTTCACAATAAGTTTAAATTAAAGATTTTCATATTAATGTATAGTAAAGAATGTACCTACCTATATATTTATAGATATACGAGTATGACGTCATTTCTAGGTTAGGCCATATAACATGCGCATATTATTTGATTTTCTTTATTAATGTGGAATTAGACATGCGTACCTTGAGTTTAGTCGCTTGTAGGCCATATTCAAATCAAACTAAGACAACGTGAGACTCTGAATATAGAATCGTAGTTAATTTTAATACGAAATTAAAAAATCGATATTGAAAATCATTCATTAACATACCTATGTAACCTAATCTAATATAATACCTTTATTATATAACTGATAGACAGATTGCACCTAATTTTTTTGAATCTACTACCATTTCGGAAATTGCTTTGTAGAGGAGGTGGAAAATGACCATAGACACGAACGAAAGTAAGAATGATTTATTAAAAGTTCTTTTTAATTTGATAATTGTTGATACAATAATAATAACTTAGTAGAATGCGGTAGAAGTTTCAATTACAAGCGTATTATTCTGTACTAGGTAATATTATAAAGAAGAAAGATTTGATTGATTGTTTGTTTGTTTGAATTGAATAGCCTCCGAAACTACTGGACAGATTTGATTGAAATTTGACATAGAAATACTTTGAGACCCTAGGAAGAACATGGGATAGTTTTTATCCCGTAAATAAACCCTAAAGGGATCGAATATGCCCCACATCTTTCTCTGCTGAATCAACTTGAGGGAAACCCATTAATACGTTACTTAGTACATCATGTTACTTGTGACCACTAAGTATGCTAATTCAACCTCCGCCCCCCCTCCATATCTACCATTGGAAGAGGATCCAAGCCCAGCAGCTGACAGCTGTGGACCATGTCGTTAATAATGTGACAATAGTAATGCCAACACCATTGGAAGAAACTTGACTGGACAGTCAACGGACCATTATGTCAAAGTAAAACTACCTTTAGAATAATTGACTACTCGTATATCATTAGTCATTACAGTTCAATTCCTTTAAAAGGATGAATCAGTCTGATTCAATACACACACTGAAGACATTTTAGGTAATTGGATTCGGTGAAAATCTTTTATATTCAGTTTACGTCTAGTCTAGTAATAATAATTAAATAGTTAAAAAAAACTAAAATACACGCTTAATTTTACCAAATTAGTGTATTGTCATCGGTCCTCAATAAATCTACAAAGTTTGAACGAAATCTGGCCGTTT
>DWKA01002127.1:0-11123 GCA_018249155.1 Panoquina ocola ocola
GCCCCGGCCGGGAATCGAACCCGGGACCTCTAGCTTCGCAGGCAGGGTCACTACCAACTAGGCTACGGGGCCGTCAACTGACTGACTGTTACTGACTGATGACTGTCTGTTAGTTTGTGGGCTATTGAAACAATACTAGGAATATTGATATGCCCTTCCTTCCCGATCAAGACATTGTCCGTTGCCTATTGGAACTACTTATCATTGAATGACCCATGATAGAGCACGTTTGCAACGTTGTAAACGATGATCAGTTGTGGAACATCTTGAAGTGGAAGAAATAGAAAGTATCAAGGGTTGTATTCCCTCCAGGTGACGCCGCCGGTGTGTCTCGGCTGCTACAAGTTGCTGCAGGAAGGGAAGGTGACATGCTGCCAGAAGTGCGGCTGGCCGTTCTGCTCCGAAGCTTGCACTTTGAAAGACAATCACACGCCGGAATGCTTCTACACACAGCAGAGGGGAGAAAAGGTAATTAGAGTTTAAAATATTAGTAGAATTCGAATGTTATCGTAATTCCCTAAGTAGGTAACTAAGTAATAGAGTATCACATTAGTGAATTCTATTTCGATACGGCATAAAATGTATGATAACCTTGATTGAAGTAACTGGCCATGAATTAAAAAAAAATTAATAAAGTTCGCATATTATACTTAATTCATTATCTTTAATTCAGGTTAACATCTCAACGTACGGCATGCCCCACCCCAACTACCAATGTATCACAGTCCTACGCTGCCTGTACCAGCGAGACCACAACGAAAAGCTGTGGGCCAAACTGCAAGCCCTACAGGACCATTCCGAAGACCGCAAAGGCACCGACAAGTGGAACAACGACATGAAGATGGTCGCAGACTTCATTTGGAAGTTCTTCAAACTGGACGGCACCTTCAGTGAAGAAGAAATCATGAAGTGCTGCGGTATTCTTCAGGTAAGAGTTTGTTATTACTTCCTCCGTGCAGTTAATGTTACGTTAGTATTAGAGAAGTTGATAAGATAAGCGTAATGCGAAGATACGACGCAAGATAAGTAAATACACCTTGAGTTGTAAAGTTGTGGAACAAAAACAGAAGGATTTACTTAATGATTAGTATATTTTTAAGCGTTTGTAATCTAACTGCTGTTGCCAAAGGTCGCCAAAGACATAAAAAATCATTGACCCCAAACTCCTTGTATATATTTTGAACTTAAAATTGCAGATCAACGGACATGAGGTGCCGATACTGGAGCCGGAGTACGTGGGGCTGTTCGACCGCGTGTCCATGGTGGAGCACGACTGCTACGCCAACTGCAACAAGAGCTTCACGTCCGATGGAGAAATCGTAAGCTTTCCCAACAATTAATACTAGTTGGAACAAAGACAAAACTAGATAACAATTCTATTTAATAAACATGTTTCCTTTTTCTACAGCAAGATCGTCATTTCTTTTTATTTCTATTCATTTTCGTCAGTCTTCTACTTACCTGCTCTCACAAGTGTAGGTGCATCTCAGGTCTATATTAAAAGAACCTTCATCGTGCCTATTAATTGTGACTCTTCTAATTATAACCGACATATATATTAACCACGTAATAACAATCATTTCAAGTCTGCAGATGGGACGACGTACGAAGAGACAGTGACCGAGAAGTAAAATTTGTTTAATAATGTAATGTAACCCAATTTATAATTTAGATTGTCAGATTAATAACAGATTAATTGACCAGAACGCAGAAGAACCAGAATATGTGGCTTTGTTCAACTGTCTCTCTATGGTAGAGCACAACTGCTCCGCCAACTCCAATAAGAGCTTTACGTCGGAGGGTGAGATTGTAAGTCCGTCAGCGTCCACGCTCATGCTATTGACTGCCTCCCGCACATGTCCCCTAATATATACGCATAGTTTAGCCACCACGTCCACCACCACGTTTTGTCATAGAATAGAGACTTTCATTTTTACTTTTATACACTCGTGCTTTTTCTTCCCTTCATATTCTGTTCATCTTTCACAATATCTAATATCCGCACTATTAACAATCACGAGGCTTTAATAGAATAGTATTATTATGTGAACTAATTGTTTTGATAAAAAGATGAATATAGTTAGTTTACAGGACCACTACTTATTCTACAACTCACTAGAAGTAAGAACTCGGTGACTGAGGTTTTACATTTAGCCGATTTTTAGTTCCTTTTTTGTCGTAGTATCACGTATTGATATATTTCACATAAAGGGTTATTTAATAGTTTCACTTCTAGAAGTAAACAATTTTGATAACGTTTTCCAGATACTGTGTGCCGGGACCAACATCCCCTCAGGGTCACACATCTCAGTATGCTACACGGACCCGCTGTGGGGCACGGAGGCGAGGCGGCACCACCTCGCTGACACTTGGTTCTTCGAGTGCTCTTGTAAGAGATGCTCTGACGTCACCGAGTTCGGAACTATGTACAGCAGCGTCAAATGTAAAAAGAAGTACGTTTTATTTTCAATCTGAATAAAAATGTGTTGGAAGTTTTCTACATATACGAGTATATTGGCCTTAGTTAATTATTGTAAGTTGTTTTTCAAACTCAGTATTTGTATTCCAGGGATTGCAAAGGATACCTGTTGCCAGAGACGTTCCTAGTCCCAATTTTGCATAAGACCAAATCGCCTGACCCTAAAACTAGGGGGCTGGATAACAAGTTTTGGAAGTGCAACAGTTGCGGCGACTCAGTCTCCGACGCCATCATGCAGCAGCTGCTTCAGGATATCGGGAAGGAACTCAGCGCCATGCCGAAAGATGATCCAAACGCATGCGAAAGGTAAATATTGAGATAGCAATAGATTTCTGACACTATTCCATATTGTAATTTGAGTAATATTAGGTACTATCATATCTGCTGTGCGTGTACGTGAAACATCGACTACCTAGGACTACCCTTCGATGTGAGTGGTTTAGCATTGATTGAAATAACATTAAATAATTTCCTTTTCCATTCACTTTTCCATCATCGAAGCACTAACAGCGGATTACCATAATATTAAACATCTCTCTCGTATTATGGGCCTCGGCTCGGACTTTGATTCGTCATTTATGAGTATTGCGAAAGAATTAATATACGACTCTTATATTTAGTGTTTTCAAGTGAAAACTCCGACATCTAAGATTATATCACCATACCAAGATATTGCAGTCAAGTATTAACCTATAAAACCTACAGATTCATCAGCCACTGCAGCGGCTACCTGCACCCGTCGCACTACTACATGACGGACGCGGGGCTGGCGCTGGCGCAGATGCTGGGCCAGCAGCACGAGCTGGGGCTGGCCGCCGTCACCGAGGACCGCCTGCTGCTCAAGACGCAGCTGTGCAGGAAGATCGCCGATTTGTTGGAAACGTTGGCTCCAGGTACAGAATCCTCAATATCTTCCCATTCTACCGTGCTATGACTTATTGATATCCGAGAATATTGAAAACGCATAATAGATTGATCCACCCCCTCCCACTAAATAAATACTTTTCCCATTACACGATGGCGTCCGATGATGCAAGGGATTGTGAATGTATGGAAAATAGCATTAAATGCAGAAAAACATAAGACATCAAATGTCGTTATCATAAATTTTACCTGAGCGCAAGCTTGACTAATAGCTAATGTTGGGTATTTTCCCAGCTGAAACTCGTCTCCGCGGCTCGCTGCTGTTCGAGCTGCACGCCGCGGTGGCAGAGACCGGGCGGCGGCGCTCGCTCACCGACGGGCCCGTCGTCATGCTCGGATATGTTACGGTAACTATCTTATGGAACATATTTACAAGTATCAGTGTCAGTGTTTAGAACTGAAGTAACCTTTCTTTATTATAAGCACATAACATGTTCACTGTGTTAAAAAGACAGTGACTTTTAGCTGATGCCGTGACAGTCCAAAAAGGTTCGCCGCGCCGAGAGAGACCTATTTTTCCCGTACACAAACGCTTTAGTAATGTAAAATATTATAAGATTCCTAAGTGATAAGTAAAGGGATATAAACACCGTATCTACCTATCAGCCAGTCTTTGATGTCACTGTACCCCTTTTTTCCAGGAGTCCCGTAAGATCCTCCTGGAGTCGGCAGCGCTGCTGCGGCACGAGCCGCCCGAGCTGCCCGAGGGCCGCATCTACCGCCAGGCCAAGCTCAACCTCGTGCAGATGGACCAGCTCATCAAGAGCCTCTCCTCCGCTCTCCCTTCCCCGTTGTAGCGCTTCAAATAAACTATTTACTGATTTAAAATCACTGATGTCTTTTCGTTTTTTGATACCCTTACATGAGAACTTGAAAAGTCTTTGCATAAATCACGTTGTATATAGTAAAAAAATAATCTCAATACTTTAACGGGGTTAAAGGTATTTCGTGATACGATATCAGTACGATTTGAACAATTTCTTCTACCTCTAGGACATCTTAAAAGGACATGCGAAAATACACCTTTGTACAGCACGTAGTCAGTATGGAATCTTTCAATATATCAAGCGAGAAGACTTTGAATGTTGACTCTGTGACGAGTGAGGTGCTAAATGAATTGTCTAGAACTTCGTCGGCGCATTGTATCATGTAGGGATCAACCGAGGCTCACGCGCAAAAAGATTTCGATGTGCACAAGTTAAGGAGATATTTTTCAATTCGCATATCTCGGTGTTGTTACTCAACTATCGCAAGTACAAACATTGGACACGCCAATGACTGACATTCTACTTAGACAAAATCCGAATATAAACATTACGCGACACTCGCGCGACGTCGCGCCGCGAGCAAACCGTACTCCGAAGCAACAGACGTGTTTTGTGCAGAAGAACGTGTTATTTCCAGTACCATGGGTTAAAAAAGTGTTGTTGTGACTTGAAAATAAAAATCAGTGTTCATGGAACTATCGGAACGTTACCTGATTGTGAGAAGTGTGATCGGAAGTGACAGATTTTGAAAATTGTATCATCTAGTGTTTTAAAGGTTAGTGTGGATATTGTGGGATAAGTATTGCATTATGCAATTATATTATTAATTGTTATTGATGTATTTAATAATTAAATCGGTGTTGAATGAAATAAGATCACTGTACCATTAAACGCACGAATTTATCAAAGAGAGTTTACTGTTGGCTTAAAAAAATATCTAAAGCTTAGTAAATTATTTTAAATTCAAGACGATATGTAGCGAATGGGAATTTCCCAGAATATCTACTTTTCTAACAAACTAAGTAGGTAGGTACACACAGAAACACACTGCATTTAAGATAAGTTTACTACGACGATTTCGCAATAAATTGTTAACATGTAACGGATTTAAAGTATGCTAATTGAATAGTTTAGTTTAGAAGATAAAGCGAGACACCGAATTGCACTCCATATTCCAAAATTAAATTGAGAACCTCACGCTTAGGCCCAAAAATGTAACATCTGAATCGGCTATAAGTAAAAACATGAACCGCTACAATACATAGTTCTTGACAAATATGTTATCACACAGGCATTGTTAATCAACTTTATTAGAATACGAAAAGTAGTGTGTTTTTTTTAATTGAGCATACTTAAACAAATATAGAAAAATTGAAAATCTAACAAATACATCTAAATCTCACAAAAACAGCTTAAGACATATGAGTTTCAGATAGTTTACGGCCGGTTTTTAGTAGGTGGGCAGATTGTTGAGAAACGAACAAAGGAGGTACCGGAGGTACGATGTATTTCCAAGAAAGAAAAACAAAAGGTAAAAAGCCAATAGGTTCCTACTGCCTCTCAAGCCCTATCTTCGGCAGCCATTCGGAAAGACTCTAGAAATTCTTACTTAAACCGATAAAAAAGAAAATGAGGCCTTTAAAGAGGATCGTTATTAAAGTGCTGACTGTGAATTAAAATTTTAAAAACAGATTTAATGCAAACAGAAAAAATCACAGCTGCTGGCTTCTGTTGCTTCCTACGTTACTCTGCTGACATGGATATGGAGTCAGTATGTATTCAGGTTCAGGTCCAATTTATAACGGCCACCGGGCCCAAAATTACTAACTTAAGGACCTAATTCAATCTGTCAAGGCAACGTAATTCTTAGAGTTGACAATGATAACAGTATCACGATCTTTCATTTGATTCATGGTCATGAGCGTCCTTCAAGAGTCAATAAATTGCAAGATTTGTTAACACTTGTCATTTCTCTTACAAATATTTCGTATCAACATTGTCAGTATATGTGACTTCACTGTTTATGAAAACATCACTTGTTATTGTGTTCGCTGTTGTTGCACTTGCAATATTTGCTTCCGGATTAGTAGACTTGAATGCAGTAGACGGATTTGTTTCACCTTCAATGAGACGCTTGAAATAATTAAAGATGCTGAAGTAGGTAATCATACTCGTAAAGAAATCTAACTAGATTCAGCAATTATTAAATACTTTAATCATGACCTGTGCTATTTACACACACACATCCACACTGAAGGTCTTCCTCATGAAAAACAAACGTTTCATTTCAGATCAAAGTCCTTCAAGGCGACATGCTACTGGTCCACTTTATATGGCTTCTTTTATGCTACGCTCAGTATGCACGAAGCACTATTCTGGAAGAATACGAAGATATATCAAAGAATATACTTTCTCCGACCGATGAAGATTCTCTGTCACTACCTGTGGAGCTTGGGCAGGACAGATATTCGGGCTGCATTTGTCGGGCCAGCGCCAACCACAAGGTTGTCGTGTGTTTTGGGAACTACGAATGTAAAAGATTTCCTCAGGTAACCATTCTTATGTTATTTTGCACTGCCTTTTAGCTTTCGTCTGTGGGGTGCGATATCGTTGTATCAATCATCACTCTAGGATCTTACGAGTATATTAGCTTTTTATGCTACAGCTCAAAGTCCCCTGACTAAAAGGAACCAATCCGTCCATCTTAACCATGTCATAGAACAATATTCATCACTTTCTGTTTATTGAGGGAATATTTCAGTACCTTTATCATTATTACCGACATCGGTATAATCTCTTTTGTAAACTAAAACGTTTGTGTGCTTGAGAATTAATGAGAATAACATTATGATGAGATATTCTAACAGTGAATAAATTACATTAAATCTTGAACATAGAAGATCACGCGGTCCTATTTCTAAAGATTCAGTTTAAGTATAAACAAGTATTCCGAGTAAGCCTTGTGTATATAGTTTGTTTAGTACAAATTTGATTAACATCTCAGTTCTGTTAAACGTGATAGGTACGTGGTAAGTTAAACTTCTAGAACGACTTCTGGTTCTGTAGATAATAATAATGTTTCCATCTAATTTTGTACAGATACCAGTTTACTTTGTATTTTTTGTTGAACATTGAACAGGAACGCTTTGTTCATCGTTACGTACCTAAAAAATAATATATTGAGTAATTTCTGGAGTGTAGATTGAAGTAAATATGTTACTTTCAGGTACATCTGCAAAGCGAGCTGCTCATAGTGAGGACGACTGTTATGACCGAAATCTTAAAGTCAGAGGTTAAATCTTTGGGCTATTTAAAAGTCCTGAAGATAGAAGCCAATCATAAGCTGACATATTTGGAGCCAGGGTTATTTCAGAACCTATCAGCAGTGCAACAATTGTCAATATCGTACAATACTGGACTGCGTTCTATTCACGAAGAAACCTTTAAAGGTCTCGTGAGCCTTAGAAACTTGACATTAGTTAATAATGGCTTTACTAATATTTTGCAACTCACTCTTGCTTTCAAACCCAGTATTTTACCATCCCTGAGGGGCTTAGACTTATCACAAAATTCCTTAGAAAAAATACCCGAGAATGCGTTCTGGTCGATGAAAGGAACTATATTAAAAAGACTTGAAATTAATTTATGTAGATTAGAATTTATACACTCCAATAGCTTACTCCCTTTAAAGAACCTTAAAGTGTTGCGAATAAGGGAAAATGAAATAAATGCTAGTTTAATAGGCGATGTTTTAAAAAATATGATAAATAATCAAATCAATTTGACCCAACTTGACCTTTCTGGAATGGGATTCCGAAAGCAACCTCCTATAAATTTATTGAATGTTATAGCTAACACTACAATACAGAGGTTAACACTTTCGGATAATCAATTTGAATTGATATCTGACGACACATTTCCGAGAATGCCCAACATAGAAGTATTAGATCTAAGAAGAGTATTTGCACTGTCCATTAGTCAGAATGCATTTGAACCTCTCAAATTTCCCAATTTACGAGTACTGTTGCTGGGCGGCAATAGCTTGCCAGGAATTCATAAAAAACACATATCTAATGAACAACTATTAATTTTGGATTTGTCTAATAACAGAGGCAGTTCTGACGGTCCAGTGTACTATGAGATTGATAGAGAAGCTTTTTCTAAATGCCGAGAGTTACAAGTTCTCAATTTAGCTTATAACGGTATTAAGTCAATATTTCATTACACTTTTGATGGACTTGAAAAATTGAAAATATTAAACTTAAAAAATGGCACAATATTTCATATTGGAAATGAGACATTTCTACCAATGAAGCACTTGGAAATGCTTAATTTGGCAAATAATCCGTTAACAGCAAACGCCAATTTAACAAGTGTAATGTTCAAAGGCTTAAACAATTTGAAAATTATAATTTTCAAGAATTGTGGCTTTAAAAAGTTTAATGATGATGATAATATATTTGAAATGATGCCAAATTTAACGCATCTAATTCTTAAAAATAATCAACTATATTATATCACTGCCGAAACGCTGAAACCTTTGAAATTTCTCCAAGTTCTAGATTTAAGTGAAAATTTACTAATATCTTGGTGGAAGCCTCTCTTTTTTTCTTCAGGCGTACATCCAATCAATCTGTATTTAACAAACAACAAAATATCACATTTTACTCAAGTAATGATGCAGGACTTAAATTACTTGCTTGAAAATATAGGAAATAGTTCAGGACACATTGATTTGGTGGATAATGTGTTCATTTGTGATTGTAATTACATGTATACAACCTACATGTGGCTGCAAGTGAATGGAACTCCCGCCCTCGACCAGTACTTTGCGGACTCCAGCTTCCAGTGTACCAGCCCAGATATCTGGGAAGACCGCAGAGTGGCAGACTATCTCTCATCGATTAAGCGCTTGCGCTGTCTAGTGTATAAAAATATATCAAATTTAGTATTATTCGTATGGACTGCCCCTTCATTGATAACCATAATATTAGTCATATTGGTATTTTATACTTTGTACAGATATAGAATATACATAAGGTATTGGATATTTCTATCTAAGATAGCTTTAGGAAAAACATTGATGTGGAAAACTTCCAAAACGGACACTCTTCACAAAGATTATAAATACGACGCATTCGTGTCTTACTGCAAAGAAGATAGAGATTTCGTTGCAGAAATGATATTGCAGTTAGAGTCCAATCCACCATACTTGAAATTATGCATTTTTGAAAGAGACTTTGAAATCGGTGCATTTATTTCAGAATCAGTATCTAACGGTATTAATGAAAGTAGATATATTATTTTAATAGTTAGTAATTGTTTTGCAAAATCTCATTGGTGTCGATGGGAGATGAATCTAGCGGAGTACCACCGGCTGTTCTTCGAAGACGGAACAATGTACGATCCGCTCGTGTTAATCAAAATAGGTGAAGTAGAAAACAAAAATTTAACAATATCTCTAAAGTACTTATTAAAAACAAAGATATATCATTCGTGGGACGAACAACAGCCACAAGAGTTTTGGGAGAAGTTAAGAACGGTTTTAGCGAAGAATAAGTAAATATTGTGATGTATTTATACATGGAAATAAATGGTTTGATACAATATATTTGTTTATTTTTCAATCTCTTGTCTAATAACTGAAGAGGGGTTCCGCTACAGGTTGCAATTCTAAAAATGATTGTATCTGTAAATTTTTTTTCTTTTATCTTTAGAACTTTAAACTTTCCAAATGGCAATATTGAAATATACCTTTCTAAGCTGGCAGTGCATAGGTGATCAGGTGATGTCTTGATGTCTTTGGCGTTGGCGATGTCCATGGGCGACCGTGAGGTGGCGAATTCTGAAGTCCGTTATTTCTAGATAAATAAATATTGATAAGGGTTAGAAATATATTAAATTTTTAATGACATAAGTACCCGTAAAGTACCCGTTGAAAAGAAAAACTACGAGTTCGATTGACTGCAATGGAAGGAAGCAGCAGCAGCAGCAGTTGAAAGGCATATTTAAAACAATTAATTTGTTCTGAAACAGTCAATTCTTGAAATTGATTGACTACATTTTACATACATATAGAAATTAAATCGAGAAAAATAAACAATGCACATGAAGTGACGTGCGTGACGTAATGTAAGAGGAACTCAGGCACTATTGAAATAACAAAATATGTTTCGATAATATAAAAGATCTGCTTTCTTTCCAATGTTTACAACCGACAAGCGAGTAGGTAGACGGGACGCTTTCCTTATGGCGCAACCAACGCACTTCCGGCCAAAGATCCTTGTTTAGCTTCGTTTCCAGATGATAAGGATAATTTTATTCAGTGGTTCTTCAAAACAAACAACAATTTTCATTAAGAAATAAGACGGAGAATAAAAACCTATCATCCTACCAATATTATAAATCTGAAAGTTTTTATGTTTGTTCCTCCATCACAAAAAAATGCATGAATGTATGTGGAGGAAAGATAGTTTGTAACCCTATAATACATAGGATACTTTTTTATCGCGGTCCGATATACCACGCGAACGGAGCCGCGGGCGGAAGCTAGTTATCCATACATGTACGGTTGGCAACCCTGATAACAACGCAAATGTGACATGCAGCGGCTGGGGTCCAATGAAGTAGAAAGTGGGCTCGGCTGGTAACATTGGCGTTGCACTGTCCGCCGGCTCAATATTTGACTTTCTCAAGGATATCGCAACTTTCAAGCTCTTCAACATCAGCACCCATATTCTGTGCGTAATAACTGATATTAATTTATGTTTTACTTTTGATGTCAGTGATACGATTTATCTGTACGATCTGTCGCATCAGACCTATCGTAACGACGAATCGTTCGTTCGTGTATGGCAAGATCGTTAACGATTTACCTAATCGAAGACGATGTCGGAAATCGCAACAAAATCTCAAGAGCCCTATACACACTGGCAGATTTTCAAATAAATATC
>DWKA01002128.1:0-11123 GCA_018249155.1 Panoquina ocola ocola
CCCCAAGGGGATAAAATAGGGGATAAAAGTTAATACTCTTAACGCGAGCGAAGCCGCGAGCAAAAGCTAGTCTTTAAATATAAACAAACAAATGAAATTCCTATTAATACACAAATAAAATTTTAATTTGTATTAGTAAATTACGAAGACAGAAAATCACATTATATTTAAACTTCGTTTAAGTATAAAGTTTAAAAAATTTTGAGCGTTGACACGACGCAGGCGACTCTGGATATAATCAAATCTGAAACATTTTGGTGCAAAAAAGATTTCAAAATCTTAAGAACACCGGGTTGAAGGTTGCAAATTACGTGAAACTTCATTATTTGACTACTATGACTGGCAAGAATGCTTATCAACGGAGTGTAGTGTAGTTATGTTAAATTGCGCTAGGTCAAGATCGCTGACTGTATGATAAAGACACATGTTGTTACTTATTAGTATTGCACACCAATTATACGGTATAAACAGGAAAATTTGGTTTAAAACCAACTTCTCGAATGTTTCATATCTGTTTTTCTCAAACGTTTTACTGTAAAAAATGTATACAACCAGTACCGGTTAGTCAGCGCACAAAAAACAGTCGAAAGGCAGCTGAAAAACTGTGGAAAGGCCGCCTGACGTCACTCATCTAAGAAATTAAAAAACAAAAATGGCGTCGAACTGAATGCACGACACGACCTTGACGAGAATGCAGAGAGCACTCCTCGGCCACTCATAAATAATTCATGTGGAATGTTATGTTTGCTCCAAAATACTGTGCACGCGGCGTCGAGGTATTCGCGGCTTCAACATAATTGCCCTGCCGTATGTGAGTTTTTACCCACTTCTGATTATGAGATCATAAGTAAAACTTATTGTGGATGTTTTCATATTAATTATAGCTTATGTGGAAAATACAATGAAAAGCTATTAAACAAATAGATTAGGATATGTTATTGTCAAATTAAAAATGTGTGTCAATTTTTTAGGTAAATCATTATTTGACGATCTTCCTTTATGGTAAGTGGTTACCGCCGCGTTGACTAATTTGCAATCAAGGGCATCACCGGATAAATAGAAAAAATAAGTGTTGGCTCTGAAGCTCCCAGAAAACTGGGTAGGTACTAATTAAATATAGTAAAATTATTTAGATATATTCATGTATCTTGCCAGCCAATGAAATAATCGCAAGGAAAGTGCTCTTAAGTGATAAAATGATGAATATGAATGAATAACGAAAGGCGAGAGAAACCATGGAGAGTGGCACGCCATAGAAACGATTACACTCATAGCTAATGCTAAACGATGCGAGATTCCCGCGCCCGCCGGGCAGCCGCGCGCCATACCTCATTCGGAATTTTTACATTATAAATTAGAGAATGTTAATTGAGCGAGTGGAAAAACCGCATTGCCATCATTAACATGGACGATCTCTTCCACTCGACTTTCTTGCCATCATTCAATACTAGTTTTTCCTTACATTCAAACGATTAAGGTAGTGTAGCTACCCGCCATGTAAAGTTAGTATCTAACTACCGCCCAAACGGTCGGCGTGCCGCCTTGTACATATAAGCTTTTTATTCACGGAGGTATTATTATTTCTTCTTTGTTCTTTGAGAACTATCATTAAACGGATACAACGCACGCAACACAATTACATTGTTTTAGAAACTACTAACATTTTCGTAAGAAACGGGTGGATACAAACTATAGGGGTATAGTTTAGTCTAAAGACCGATAGCAGCTAAAATAGTTCAATGAATTAGCAAACTAGAACACGCTCCGATGGTCCAATCAATTCAACCCCGGGAAGCCGCATCAAAGTTCTACAACCCACTGGATTTCATCTACATATTTCAAGTGCCAATGTTTCTAATTACATTTTAATGTGATTCAGAGTAACACTTCCGCGAATCTAAATATTGGAGCAATCAATAATCCATCATCGGCGTATGCTAATAAGATCCATCTCGGTGAGGTGAGGCGAGGTGTTATGCAACGTTGCATGCCGGTGGCCGGTACGTCGGTGCATCGGAGCCAAGGGCGCGTCCGCCGCGACCGTTGAACCCCGATCGTTGGGAAACAATGCAGATGCTTTTTGTGATTCTCTTTCATCATTGCTAACTAACCAGAACAGCTGGCTGTATGCACGTTGGCCATATGGTCCGTTCAATACCTCCCTGCTTTTATGACATTTTACAAATGGTTTGTTTTAAGCTCAACCAATGCTGATTTTTCTTCAGATTTCTCTTATATTGTGTCAAATATATTTTCCAGAACATAAAATAGATTAAAAGTGTGTTGTTAAACATATTTAACCTTAAACATATTTTACATCGTGTTGATTTGCATTTTCAGATTTTGAAAAATAGATGGACTATGTGATCGTTCTATACTCGTCTATCATTTTCCGAACTTTATCGCGATGTTTCAATTGACGTTGATTGGGACTAAATAAAAAATGTATGAAACCAATTATGTATCATATTCACTCGCTTTGACTTTGACCGTGACCGACTTATACTCGTAGGTGTATCAATATAGTGTGAAAAGTGTTTGCAATGCAGTATAATATATGCTACTTGGCTTTATCAATATTACTACCGCATTAGCATACACATATTGAGTTGAAGGTGAAGGGTACCGCAGTACGAACACGATTATTTAATTGTGAATGTGAACGGGCTGCCCGGCGTATTCAAATGCTGCGGAACGCGGGATGTCCTGTCATATTGCAGTTAAGGTGAATAGGGTGCAATTAATATTTGAATATTGCATAAATTATGTTGCACGCATTGCGTTGTTGATATTTATGTACAGACTAAAATTTCAGTGTCAATCATTTCTTGAATACAGATGAAATACTGCATAATACTTTGGCCATGTCAAATACTCAATGTTATTGGTCATAATGTTACCAATTATTGTAATTAGATTAACTGGTAACGAAAACGAAGCGCCTACTTAAGTACTCGGTTTAATCACTTTAATCTCTTCCACTTAACTGGCTTAGGCGCTCGCCCCACGCGTCACGGGCACACCGTACGGGCTTCATGGGGATTTCTTGTATTGGGCTTTCCCAATACTGACATCGATCGCGTACACTAGTAAATGACAATAGCATCAAGCGCTTTCGTGTCGACTTCCCATTATTGTTCGTAATGCATATTTTCATCTATGGTAACTTTTTTCTACTGTATAACTGCTTTTAAGATTTTGCATCGTTATAAGTTCTTGTACAAGTCTTACAAGTGTGTAAGTATCAAACAAAAGGTTTGCACATGATTGAGCTAACCTCTATTAACTTACTATAAGAAATAAGCATCCCTCCTCCCACGGCAAGTTTTCTTTGTCATTACCACATCCCGTACATATTACATTCGAAGATTTTGTTTAAATGATCAATTGATCACTGCGATCATATGTGTACCAACCACCTCTTGCGTAAATTATTTCTCATTACATACCGACCTATAAAAGTTGAACTAGAACAATGGTCTAGCACTATACAGCTATAGCACGTGTGTGTTTCGAGTTCAATCAGAACTCCTCAGAGAGTGCGGGACTGCGGGAGGGCCAGACGAGCCGACCCGCACTTTCCCCTGACTCACGCGGCTCGACCCGCGCCATGCTCTCGTTGAATACTGATGCACGCGACCTCTAGCGTCATACACAGGCCTGGGAAATTATGCCCCGTCATGTATGCCTACTTGGTTAGTTTGGTGTGTCTGTGGTTTCGCGATTCATTGTCACACTGTCATGCCTTAACCTTGGTCCGTGTTTTATTAGTTGCTTTGTAAGGTCCATACGCTTTTTATAATGTTCTTAACTATAGGTAGCTGTGCATGATGAAGTAGATGACGAAATACTACAAGTTTTGAGGTTTATCGGTAGTAATTTTAATTAATTGATTTTAGATAACTATTGTTAAAATTCTTAAATATAGACTCAGTATGAGGTATTTAAATTCGTTTCAATAATTAGTATGAAATTCCATGGTTATCTACCAGGCTAAGTTAGCACAAATTTATCTGGTGGATACTATAAAGTCGGTACACAGCACACAGAATTCCGTCATGTTGCCATATGAAGATAAATTATGTAAAGAGTAATGCAACATAATGTAGAGCGGGGCAAGTGAGAATATTGTAAACATGACAAGATAAACCATGTTTGCAAGAAAGTTGTACTTGGGTCAATTTCGAAAAGAACCGCTTAATCAATTTTCCTTAATCTATTTTCTTTTTAGATTTTTATGATCGTTGTTTATTACTAGCTAGGTACCTAATTATGTTTCCTTCGTTCTCAATATAGCACCTACGTTATCGGCATATGTAACTTTCTCCGATGATAACAGCCGCGCCGCAAGTAAACACCTACGATTACAATATCTGAGATCTAGAAAGTGTTGATACCTACGGGTTTAGGAACGACGAAATTTGCATATTAGCGTTCACGGGAAAGTATGCAGATTCTGTCGTCCGGATTTTTACTTTAGATGAAAACAAATGACATGTAGAAAGTAAGTGACAAGTTATTTTTGGCAACCATCAGTCATGGTCACTTGACGTCGACGACGTTAACATTGTTTAGTTTGAAAATGGAATATTATCGAGTTCAATCCAAACGTCGTCGTCGCTCGGTAGGTATGTGATGTGCGTTGTGGCTTTTAGATCTAAAAGATTTTATATTCTTTCTTATATTTATTTGTGCCGCGTCTATTTCATTAATGTCTACTTTAAAATCCATCTTTATTTCTTTAATGTGTTCGTGAAAGTTTTAATATAAAATAATTTATCCATCATTATCATTAAGCATAAGTCCTTCCGTCATAAAATCCACTTTCTAGTTAGGGGGCATACATAAATTACGTGAGAGGTTTTTAGCGATTTTCTTAGTATTTTTAGAATTCTTACTGCTTTGTTAGTTAAGTAATAATAAACTAATTAAGAACCCGTAGCAGGAAAATGTTTGTGCTACAGACAATTTATAACACGGCACATTGTCGTAAAACTGACGATGTGCAACAATTTAATTATGTTCATCAAGCGCTACAGCCAGCTTAGGGGAAGCCCATAATTATGTTAGGTATTTCATAATGAATTAAAGATTCTGTCTCCGGTAAAATAAAATTTTCCTTGACTTGTAGTTTTACAGATAAATTAAAGCGCGTTTACCGCAATACCTGTAACAAAAGCGGCGATAGGCACAATTTGAAATAATCGTCCGTATCTAAAGGTGTTGATGGTAAGAGAAACAAATAGGAATAAAACCGAGCTAATGATTGTGTTGTGTACCGCTGCCGGAATTACGATATCACGGAATGGCTATTATGTGCGCATTAGAAAGCTCATAAATGTTTTATCTGCACGCCACTCCGTCGGTCCGTCCACTGGCTACGTCCGATGGCTAGCTCCGCCGACCGCATTGTTGCGGCAACATTTTTACCGAAAAAATACTAAACCCGTACATTTCGATTGCGGTGGCAAATAAAAGTTGCATAAGCATGTCTTACTAATCCGTCGGTAATTTAATCGAACCCATGAAATCCTTACGTAACGCATCACGAGAATCTCGAACAATCAAGACGAATTGTCGTGTTTTGTAATGATTAAATGATTTTGCATATTTGCAGTGCAATAAGTCATTTTTTTCTTCTCAGAATTTGCTTATAAAGTAGATAGATACTTATGTGAACTTGAACTTTAGGTGTCAAATGTAACTAATAACTTCTCTTACATACAACTGATCTTATCAAAGACTAGGAATGTAGGTACCTAGTAGATGAGATTAGGAATAATTTTATCTATCTACCTACAACGCTGAGTTCTCTCCGCAGTGGAGTCAATATTGTAGAGACAAACCTAGTATTTGACTTATGTCCTCGAATACCTCGGTGAGGAACTTTAAGGAGTACCTAATATAGGGGACACATTAAGAGCCCCATACACGGCACGATTCGTCTGTACGATCTGATGAAAATCGTAACGATTGATCGCATCAAAAATGTCGCTCATAGATTAATTAAGGATCTTGACATACACTATCGATTCGTCGTTACGATCGGTTTGACGCGACACACGGATCGTACAGATAAATAGTACCGTGTATGGAGCTTTTTAGAAATAGAGACTTGTTTACATCCCGCGGCGGTCGACACGACTGTCGTTGTCGGTCACCGCCGCGCCACGCGCGTTTGGCAGCTATTGTTATTTTCACGTTACGTAATTGTCGTAGAGTGTGTAGGCTACGAGTAACGTCACTGACTACACCATTTATGCCTATGATTTAACAGAGTGTGAATGGATTGTGAAACGTTTATGAGAGCTTTTTGGATTCATGTTAAAGTTTGACACGCTATGGACGCGTAATCGATAGCTAACCTCTTAGAAATATCAAAGATGAAAGTAGATTCTGGGTCTTATATAAATTATTTTCTTATAATGTAAGAGATCAATAAAGACTCCCTTCCTTGGGTAGATTTAAAACTTAAATTTGAATTGTAGAAAATAAGCCCATTATGACTTACACAACGAAGTTTAACCAAAGTTTGATAAGTTGCGTGTTATGATCCGACTGGACCTTCTGTGTGTTTACAATAATGTTTGCGAAGCGCGTAGTGGGGTACCGTAGCGGCCGCTTCACTTTTTTACTTGAACTTTTTAACTGTTACACTTTGTGCGGGTTATTGTTATTGCAACAACCTACTTATTTAAATGTTTCGTAATGTTGTCTGCCTATTCTGTTGCTATGAAAATAGTGTTTGTGTATGAGTAAATATTATGTAGGCCTGGAGAGGCCTTCTGGCAAGTAACATTCCCTTTTTTGAACTATCAGTCTTATCGTTTTTTGTTTTCAATTTCAGTTTGTAATACTTTTGTCTAGATATGCTTTTGGTAATTTCTATAAATATCTATTCAAATTAAGTCAGATATTTAGTGAATGCTACATATTATATTTATCAGTAACAAAAATGTTAGATTTTGAAAGGCGTTTAGTATTGGTTAGATAAACTGCTCTGAAAAGTTTATTGTATCTTAAATATGGTCGACGTTTTATTATTTATTTTGAAAGTACATATTATTAAAACCGGAACTCGTAAGCTGGCGCTAATGAAACCTCTCACTTTAATTTTTAGTTTAATTATATTTATATCATTATCGAATATTATATCAAATCTATTCGTGCGCCGCGCCGGCGCGCGCGAGGTGACGCAATTTTTTTATTGATAAATATCTATGGTCCGTTCTTTATGCTTAACTTATTTAATAATAGCCTGACTTTAAATGCTGTGTATTTAAATCGAAATTTCTGTATTTATTTCTACTGTGTCGATCCCCAACTATTTTCGAACTTCAAAAATAAGATGAGTGATGAAAGTAAACAAAACGAAACAGGAAGTTTCTAATTCGGTTGATGGGCTCTTCCTTAAAACAGTGAAGCAGGCGCGATCCGCACCATCTTTGATGATATATTTACTGCTGCATTAATTAAACTGAAGCTCGGGGGCGTTAACATTACGTGGGCATTGTAACGTTGCACTTAATGTTTCGTTGCGATCCTGTGCTAGGTTTCTTTTTGTTCATTTCTTTTAAAACTTATGCTGGGATTTTATTAAAACTGTATTTTTAAGTTAATATCTTTTCACGGATTTGTCCAGCTTTAGATAATTGTCGCCTCTTGTGTGGTCAACACATGTAGCCACGGAACAAAAACTAGACATCAACCAGTATGTTTATTGGATGATGAGATATTTTCCCGACGAAGGTGAAACCATGCCGTGAGTGGCATTAGCGACAGTCGATTTCCACGATCATTTGAGATTGCGTCGCGGCCACTCGGACGAAGCGGTCGTTTCCCTAATGGCCGACCCCTAATGATGCCCTGACGTTTATTGTCTTGTAATGAAATGATTGCGGCTAAATCGTAGATGAAGCGTTACGCAATTCCCTGTCACGTTCTATTTTTATTAATGAGTTCACGCGGCAGTTTATGGTTGACTTGCTCTCAGCTAGATGATGTATTTGAACTCGTGGTTGCTATAAAAACCTTTACCTTCTTAACTCACTGAAGCAGTTTTCAAAGATGGCTACACTCTGACCATTCTTGGAGGTGGTATCGCAGTAAAATTTAATTAAACCTGTAAGATAATTTTTAATGGCGGATGCCGCAATATCACCTGCTGCGCTCAGAATATTGCGAATGAATTAAACTTTTTGCATTTGTTGATGTCCTCATTTCTTTGTGGATATTAATAGAAAAGCCATACATTGTAATAGATAATAACAATCCTGCCGATCATAAAATTATTTTAAAGTTGTATCCGTGCAGTGAGTAATGGAATATTATTTATGTATTAAAAATCAATCTATAAAATTAGATCGACTTTCCCTAGTGTTTATCTAGACATCTGCTGAACCGCTCAATTTATCGACGTAGCCGCAGCCCAGCCGCCGTAAACGGAAACCGTCCTAAGAAATCGAATATCCACCGCGGGGCGCGCTGTAGCGGAATGAAATGATCGGATTGCGCTGTTCTGCGTCTCGTGTAGTACGCCCGTACGCCTGTACGGCCGTAGGTACCGGAACATAACGTTTTACAATTACCATGACGCAAATGAGCTCAAACATTTTAATAACTATGTTAATGAAACTTCTACCGACCCTCTGAGCTCTCTAGTGAGATGTCATACCGTGTTCGTGATGCACGTTACTGCACACTAGTGCACAGATACCCTGACGAAGATGTTGCCCTTACTCCTTTCGGTTATTTGCTGTAACTTACTGAAGAATTTCGACATCGTTCATGAATTTCCATTTCATGGCATCTTTAACTACCTGTCTAAACTTGACAGAAAATTCTTTATTTTGAAGTTGTTTTGGATATCTAGTGAACATTCGTTTTCCTGGTAAAACCAAATTGCCCTTAGTGTCAACGTCCGATGTGGTGACGTAACAGTAGGTAATGTAAATTAAAATCATGGGCCATGAGCTCTAGTATTAAGTCACTCGAGTGACTGCACTCAGCTTACCCGGGTGCTCCAGATAAAACGGGCAGAGGCCAAAACGAACGTCAAAATTACTTAACCGTTCGTTCGTACAAAAAGTTAATGAAACACTTGCGTGTTTGTTTTGATTCAAATGTCGACAATTTGCTTTGTCACGCGATATCAATACTTTTGGTGAGAAACGATCTACACATATTTTTATTGCCACAAACTCGACAATGGTCTAGCAAGTTTACTTAGTATTATACATATTTATAGTTAGCTAGTTTTACTAGATAATATGATCCTTATGCAATGGTTAAGTACCTAACTATTTATTTTAACTTGTTTATACCTACCCGTACACATCAGTAATATGACATGAGTGCAAAAATATTTGTTCGGGTTTCTCTAATTAAATACTTTCAATCGCCCAAAGTTGACCCCCAACTTTACAATCTGTTCCTTTACTGTACAGCATACTTAACTATGTGATTTGGATTTTACTGTGTACACTGGCATACATTTATGACGTAATTTCATGCTATCTGGCCCGACTGCCAATCATGCCGTTTTCCAATGATAACTATATTTAGATTGGAACGTAATTCACTTGATTACATTACGTTATAATTTACAATGTATCTGAACTGGAGTAGTCGACTTACCTCCAGTAGTTATACCTATTGTCGAGTATATCGATAAGATGATATTGAAACGCCATGATGTTCCTATAACGCAATCACGTTAAAATTAAAAATGATTATTATGTTCAAGTTGTTGTTACATAAACACGTGATTTTATTAGCTGGCAAATATCCTATTACTCCATATTATGTGACTTCTTAAAACCATTATTAAATTATACAGATAGAGCCCAGTGCACCTTACAATTTGAAGGTCACGGAGTCATGTAGTCCATTGTCCAAGATAATGGCTGGGACACAAAACGAATGAAGCATCTTATACCCATGACTTTACATATAAAATGTTTGTTTGCAGAAGGAGTCCCGCACGGACGTGCAGTTCCACCTGGCGGCGCTGCGCGGGGACTGCGAGCGGCTGCGACAGCTGCTGGACACCGGCAAGGTGCACATCGACTCGCGGGACCGGGTGAGTCTCCACCTCACCATCTCACCGCTTACCGGGGATATCCCTATTGGCCCGACTCTCCCGCGTAGAGGTTAGAATAGGGAAAAGAACGAGACAAATCTTGTAAGGAGTCAAGAGCTGCATAGTGCACGCGGCTCTATTCCGGGCGTATCTGCCAAAATTCAGCCCGTATAACCGCGACGTTTGCGTCGATAGGGCCTGGGAGGTTTGCGGGTTAAGCGATCAGGAAATTCCGGAACTTGATTGCAGACGCTGTTATCTAAATTCGCATTTCTGCTAATGTCAACTAAAATAACATTGAACTTTTTTTTTTCAACAGAAGTTATCTTTGACAAGGTCAAGATGAGTAATAATGATAACCTAATATCATTGGGATTTTACAGATGTTATTTCAATATCAATAATGTATGCTTGTATTAAACTTATACAAGTAGGTAAGAACAAAAAAAGTGTGGTACATCACAGCGAAAATTTCCTCGATACGAACAGAGACGCATTTAGCGACAAAAAATGTAGTTATGAAAGTTACTAAACAATAGCGACACAAGTAACATCTGCTAACATACGACACTTTTCTGTGACTAGTCTCTCGAACTACTAGCACGGTTTTCGAGAGCTATTCAGTTGGGCATCATTTTTCAGCGAGGTGGCTTGGGGTCGACGCCTGATGAAGTAGTCGTCTTCTCGGTTATTCATAACATCCCTACATCAGACATGAATGGGTCAATATTTGACGTAATTAAAAAAAGTCCTACTAAAATCTGCTGATACAAACAAGTTAAAGAATCAGCGATTCCATAACTCCTATAAAATATAGTTTTGACTTGTGTAACAGCAGAGAAATAATGTAATAAACTCTTTGGTGTCAGAAATCGTTCAAAATTTTATTATTATAGTGAGTCGTAAAAATATCGGGGCCGTTTTAATAAAAGAACGCAGTACAACCTATCATAGCTATACATTAAAAGTGGGATGAAAACGAAATAAAAAGAGTTGCCCAAATCATAATTTTAAGAAACTTTAAATACTAGAACTATAATCT
>DWKA01002129.1:0-11121 GCA_018249155.1 Panoquina ocola ocola
TTTCGTTCAAACTTTGTAGATTTATTGAGGACCGATGACAATACACTAATTTGATAAAATTAAGCGTGTTTTTTTAGGTTTTTTTTAACTATTTAATTTATTAAATTATACAACTAGTAGTTAATAAAACTAAAAGATTAATGCAAATTACTCATGACTTGTCAAGGTTATAGAAAATTTAAATCATAGAAAAGCACACTTAAAAAGAAATTCAAAAAGATTAAAAATTTCCAAATGCTAAGCAAATGTAATGAAGAAAAAATTGTTACATAAAGTTATGCTTTATGTATAATTATTATTATGTATGAATTTTATCTGCCTAAAATTTGTAGGATAGAGATGGATGTTTAAAATATATGCATATTAATATAAAACAGTATTCAGACCACCTATTTTAAAAAAAGGACCTTTGTCGTCAACATGAGGAACACTGGTAAACTCTATAAAAGTAACAAATAGAATCAGAACACCAAATCGAATAAAGTCTCTTTTTACACCTTATTGAAGAATCCCAAGTCATTTCGCTCTGGGAATATCTCGGAAGGAACTCAATTCACATTGCACATTTTAGATTTTGTATGTACGCGACAAAAAATATCATGAGAATTGGACCGTGGTGGATTGCTTCGAATCCAATGGACGTAAAGTTTATTGTCAGCCTCACTCATGAGGACGTTAAGCAATGAGGAGGAGGAAAGGATAATAATACTCTTTATTGTACACCATAGCATGGATACATAGCATAGAAATAATAATAGAACAGAATATAATAGGCGGTCTTATCGCTGAAGAGCGATTTCTTCCAGACAAATAGGGGACGGGTGTACTAGTACAAATAGGATGACAAGCATTAACTTGTTAAATAACATTTTAATGTACCATACGCAAACCTAATATTATAGTTGGTTTTATAATTTTTTATAGTTTACTTCATTATAGCAGCTGCATCCTTAAAGCATCGAATGAAGACTCGAAGATCTGTGCACAGAAAATTAGGTTAAGTGAAGGCGCCTGCATCTGATGTTGTGAGAAATTAGAAATACGTAGGAAGGTAACTTGAATTTATATTAATTAAATTAGTTAATTCCAGAAATTACTACACGTGTAGATATATTTTTTGTGATATTTTTACCACCCGTGTACGTTAGCAACAACAATTATATCACGGTCAAGAGCGCTTCGGCTTGATAAGATGAGTAGATAAGTAAATGAATAATAATAAATAAGATTCTCTTACATCCCAATTGGCTTCGAGCCATTACCATCCTACATCTGGAGATGGCTCTTTACTCTTAATTGAGGAGATCTCCAGTGTACTTGAGTGAACTATCCTCTTCGGAGTGAGTATGTATTATAAGAGTTGGTAGTTCTTATGGTTTGTGTAGCCTCAGTTTCTAAACTGTGCCTTATCTAACGATATCAATCGTTGAAACAAGTCATGTTCTTGTAAATATTCGATATACAAACAGATCGTTATGATACTTACCATATCAATTGCGGGATGTCCGACCGATAAGTATGAACTGTTTCGGTTGACCGCATCCGATATGAACTGAATAGCGGAATAATATTATTATGACATCGATGTATTTAATAACGCAAGTGACTCCATCTGTGCGGATTGGACCGCATAACCCATATTTATCAAATGTTCTAAAGCTAAACTATTCAAACTATTCAAGTGTTTTAACTCAATTCATATTGAATTTTCTTCAATGAATGTACTCGTATATACATATTATGTGGAACACGTCATTTTACGAAGACTTCTCTGTCCGTCTGTCCTGCTTTCAGCGGACTGTATCTTGTGAACCGTGATAGCTAGACAATTGAAATTTTCACAAATGATATATTTCTGGTGCCGCTATAACATAGTATAATAAATATTTAACGGGGGCACTCAGACAACAAACGTGATATTTTGGATCGATATTAATAACGGCAACAGTAGACACTTGACATTTACCCAGAATACTTATTAGGTATACCTACTCATTTTAAAAATTATCAAAAATGTGATTTTTTGCCGATTTTTTCGTACTCGAGTCCGCCTCGCACTTGGCCGATTCTTATTCAGGTAAACTTCAATTTTATTATACTAAAAGTTGGAACCCTACGAATATCGCTATACTTAATTCGTTCGTATTCACACACTGTACAATAAAATTACATAAATACACAGATTTTTCACACCAAACAATAAACATTTAACAGGTTAAATGGCGAAACTCGTCTTCACAGTGAAATAAACTGTAACAAAGTAACTGCACTTTCGCATCAAAGGCAGTTTTTTGGGCCAAGTGGCACTTCTGCGTACTGCCTCGGAACCACACGTGCATTTAAATTTAAAATCTCAAGGAGGTTTTAGAATGACAACAATGCTGTGAGATTGTATACGGGACAGAGCGTATTGTATACAGAGTTTATGTATTTTGGAGGGTTTTACACGTAAATTAATCTGTTAATTTCGTATAGGTATATGATGTAATTTTGGTGATGTTAGGAATTTACTAGGCGTGGTAGCGAGTAACAACATTGCTTTTCTAGTTTTATTGGGAGTTAGGATTGAAGAGCGGAACGTTGTCTCGAACGAGTATTTGCGCGGAAAAGTGCTGTAGTTCCACTCGTGACGTGTAACAAAGGCAGATTTCTGGGTCAAGTGACCTTTACCCACGTTTGCGCTACTTACGCCGGTTTAGACTCAACGCTCATATTAACTTTGAAACCTGTCGTCAGTGATTGAACGCCAAATGTCTACCGGTAGAACCTTTTATTAATATGTCACATCAAAAATATTGTATCAAAAATTTTTCCAGGAAAATTATCTTGGTATAAATATTTAAAATATAGGTTGGATCTTAATATTGTGTGTTTTTTTGTTTTACGACGACCTTTAGGGTGCACGTTTACTTTTAAGACCGTCGTTCAAAGGGTCTTGAGATTATTTCCAACGTGGCAGAAATTTGAATTAATTGATTTTAAATTTCTGTTGTTAGTTTGGATATGTTAGTTCTTGTTCTTGTATTCTTAACACTACGACTACCATGTATACATGGTAACCCTAACGTATAGACCATGAAACAGTCTTAGGACACTGGGCATTAGACTATACACGCAACATGTCATTGTCAATATACAATATCAAATAACATCGCTGCGATTTGCGGCATATTTTCGTATTAATACAACAGGCAACCTCATACATCTGTATGTCGCTTGGTACTGGCAACAGCGTGGTGGACTATGGCCTGTATCCCTCACATTGTGAGAGGAGACCCGAGCCCCGCAGTGGGAAAATTATGGGTTGTAATGATGATGGTACTGGCAGTGGCGTGCATAGAAAATTTGCTACGGGAGATCGTTTCGTGGCCGAGCCGTAAGGCTAAACTATAAAGTGATAGTTAGCGTGGATATTAAAAACTTGACTAATGTATCTTTGGGGTAAAAATACCCAGCGACTTCCAACTTAACAGGCATAGAACCATCGCTTCGTCCGTTATCCAACAGGGTGCACTACAAGCAAAGGAGGTTGGTTTAGACTCGAGGATGCACGGAGATCCTTATATCACCAAGGGTACCAAGGAATAATTAATAATGCTGTTATGTCATAATATATAACTTAGTAACTATATAAATATTATATATGACTATACCTATCTAAAATTGTAAATTTATATAAAAATACAGATTGGACAGAAGCAATTTCTGACAAAATATCAATATGTTTTTATTTATTTAATTGTAAAATAGTCCCAATGTTTATAGTATTACTATTTCTAATGTAAATTGCAAGTAACTACAAAATTATCGCCCCGCATGAAATGCTGTCCGATGTTAGTTCGCTCCGCAATAAAGTAAAAAGGTCCATAAGTAAATTAAGCTCCAGTATTAAATTATCACCACAAAAGGGGAGTTTCATAGTAACGCAAATAATAACGAAAATGTTTTGGGCAAAGGCTTTCGAAGTTAGATACATACTACTTTTATATTTATTTATTAAAAGTAAATGAAATAATGACAAGTAGATTAGTATAATACTTCACAAAATTAATTTCCATAGAAATAAGAACTTCAGAGGTTGAATATTTAATTTTTAATTAGATTACAATCATATTTTTTATTGATCCGGTGCTATTTATAACGAGAAAAATAGTAAAGTAGCAAATTATGTATAATATTAATTTGGTATTATCGTAGGATATTGTTATCTTAAGCGTTATAAACCGAATCGCAATTAATTATTAATCCTGTATTTGATATTTTGAGTTTATATGGATTCTACCATCTATAATAATTTACTAACTAGGTATCTAGCCGCACTATTATTACAACATAAGCCGTTACTAAAATATGTAGATATCTGTTATGTTACTAGATATGTAGGGAAGTTCAATAATTGAATTATTAGCTCATCTCACAGAAAGCGGTCGGAGCAGAACACGAGTTACGCGCAATTGAGTTTTAACACTTATAAGCATTAGCTTCGTAGACGTAGTTATTGAAGGCAGAATAGGCCATTTACCGATATTGCCTTTTATGCTCTCTAACCACATGCTTTCATGGGAACTATTCCGACTAAACCATTTCAGTACCTCATCTGATATTAAGTTGAATTAGATTGAACATAGTATGGATTTTCAATATGTTGTTATTATGTTATTTAGAAACGTCTTCAGTTATCAATTACGATTAGTTTATATAACTCTGCTTCGAAAACATTGTATCTTAATAATATTGAAAAACATTTTGAAAGTGTTCCAAAAAGTAATGAGAACAATAATTGATAAGTTAATTAATTAAAATCTATGCCGTCAGGTACATTTGGGAAACGTCACATTTAATAGGAAAATTGGCTGATACGTGAACGATCGCTTAAAAGTCCCATTTATGAAGTTTCATCGAAATTATTAAACTAAAGTGTAAATAAAAATATATTTGAAAACGTAATTGAATTATTGCATTAAAAAATGTGTTAGACACACTACATACGTAATTAATAAAGATTGTATCTAATCTTATAAGTTACGCAGATCAGGAACTAATTAGAAGATGTAATAATAAATAAGAACTACTAATTTAACTAAATCTTCGTTTTACAAGGCTTCGTCAGAGGCTTCATATCATTTACACATACTACCTACTTCCCTCACGACTACGATTACATTACATAGTAATTTGCATGACGATAACTTTGAAGTTTTTCACGAATATTTTCACAGCAAGATAATTCAAATAATGTCCACAATAACATGACACTCTTCCGTACTCTGCGGGTCCATCGCGATTCTAATCTGAAAGGAAGTTTGAGGCCGAAACCCATTCAATTACACATGAACATTGATCTGCAAATCCAATAAGGGATCCAGTATCCAGTGCATATATATATAATAAGTGGGTTTGTGTGTGGGACAAATGGCTTCAATAAGCTTCAAGATCCTATTGAATAGATTTGCTAGGAAAACGTATGGTAAAATGTGGTAGCTTTACATAATCCGTTTATTCATTCGATATTCGATTCATATTATTAGATATTATATCTGAAGGTTTTCGGATGCTGGCCTATTGAATACCACTTGTTGGCGCCATTGTAGATATTTTATTAGGTCGTATGTAAAGTGACTTTCAACTAATGTACATTGCTACGGCTATGAAAAGACAAAGTTATTTTTTTACATATTTATGTACCTTTTGATAATTTAAATACAGATTATATTTTTAACAAAACTTTCATTGTAATTATTAAATTGCAAGATTATTATGATATTTTGTTAAATCGGTCATTATTCTGAAATATTCATGTAATCAAATACAGTTCTTTTTATGGAATAAATATAACGAACAAACGAGCTTGAAGTAGTCGATGTTATAATACAAAAATTCGAATAAGAATGTAGGAGGGACTACAGATATTAAATAAGTCCCGCATGTATTAGTTGGTAATGAGAATATTATTTTTTATTATTCGTTAGTAACAGGACTGTTAATATCAAGTGATATCGCTCAACATAGAAGACATTCAGCTGAAGCATTGGACATTAATAAGATAAACATTTCCGTTTATTTCTTATTCAGTAAAAGCTGCTATATTTTTTACGAACCAAGATTTGATATAGGCATGGCAGTAGTGCTATGGACGTTGCTTATCCAGATTCACTTAGGATTGTGGTTGATAGTGGACAGTATGGTGGGGCCGAGCGGGGTTAATCACCACTTACTTTCTATAGGTTTATCTCAAGAATTGTACCAAACTTGTTTTGGCTTCAGAATGTATCTCTCAGAGATTGAACTGCGTAAATAGAATATTTACTTACATTTTCTGCTTACATTTCCTTAATAGGTACATTTATTTGTTTGCTGTTTATTGTAATGTTTTATTATTGTTTTCTATTGTTTATTTTTTATTATTATTTTTTGTTCACAATTATGTTATTGATAGTAGTCATTAATTGTTAGATTTATCATTTAGTTTTGATTGAGTTTGTATACTTGTAACGGTTTCTTTTATGGTATTTTCGCTTTTGAGACCATCGGTCGAACTGTACACAAAGGGTCACCCTGAAAATCAGCGGTCGTACTTCGCTGCGATCAGTGCTGAGTGTGACCCTATTTCAATAAGCCATTTATTTTAGATGTCTCCCTATGTCATTTAATATAATCTTTTATTTTATTGTTTATTGTTGTATTGGCTTAGAGAAATAAAGTTTATTCTATTCTATTCTATTTTACATAGCTCGAAGAAAGAGTAAGCTGAAATGGCAATGGGCTGGCCACATAGTAAGAGGATCGACAACCGTTGGGATAGAAGGAGTATAGGACGCCCCCTGACCGGGTGGACTGATGACTAGTTAGGGGAGGCCTATGTCCAACTACGCATCAGCCTTTGTGCGATGGTTGAGATGGATGGAGGTGCCTAATTTTTCAAGGAATCTACAAAATAAAAGTTGTGTAGTAAGTAAAGTAAGTAAGTAAAGTTGTGTAAGTATTTCTCGTATCATGTCACATCTGGCAGATAACGCTTTTTATTACATAAAATAATAATATTGCATATTCGATAGCAACTAAATTATTTGCAGAAGACAGTGAAGTGATTCTTATTTAAGAAGATTGTACAAATAAGTAATCCTAAATGAATTAACCATTTTCAGTTGTTTATGCACCTATTGCTTTTAAAACATTCTAAATATTTTTGTGATAACAAACAGGCGTACAAAAACTATTTTAAATTCTGGTAAAATAATGAAAGTGCATGTGCAAGTGTTTTCAAGTTTATTACGGCTTTACAGGATATATGTATATGAAATTGATAAAAGAATTATCGATCTATCCTACTAAATAGAGATTTGGTTTTGTTCGTCCCAAATTAGTATCAACATTATACGGCGGTTGCGGTTTTGTTTTCTTAAAAGTGGTTTAAAACAAAGAGGCGTAATCAACTTTTCACAGAAACTACACATATTACAACTTATAAATTCATACTAATATACGAGTTATGCCTAAAAAGAGACGTGTTTCGAATTTCAGTGTTATCGAGTAAACCATTATTTTTTTATTCACAAATTAGTCTCTCCTGTAAAGTAGCACTTTTGCGTGTACGCCCCTTTGTTATGAAGCCCTCCCTTTAGGGTCTTTTTTATAAAGTCAACTTATTTTTGTTTGGAGTATTTAAATTATTTTTGGTGCTTAGTCTTAGGGTCTTAAAAATATTTCTGGTGACCGTTTAAATTATATCCTTAAAGAAAATGTTTACGAAAAACAGTGTACACTGTTGAAGATCTTCGTACACGTGTGCAAGTAGCCGCTCATGAAATTGAGCAATCAGGCTATGCACGCCATAAAAGTATCAACTTTTACTCAAAAAAACGAAAATACCTAAATATGTTACGTTACTTTTAGGTACTTAGGAGGTATCGAATTAAGTAGTAGAAAACCATGTTGGTGACATTCATCAATAACGCGATGTCATGTCGATTGTAATTTGCCGGACGATGGCCGAGGACAGCGAGCAGGCACGCGCGGGGCGCAATCGATAGCCGCACCACTCGCACCACGCCACGCGACCGCCGCGGGTGGCGCAGCACGAGTCCCGCACACTCGAACGTATCATTAACAACCATCGGCACCAACACGACGCCACTCCCGGCGACGACGCCTAATGTTCTTAACGTTGAGCAGTGTGTGCGTCACTGAGGGCAGGGACGCACGCGAACGGTTCAGCGGAGGAAGCGAATGGAGCAGGTCGGCGAGCCGGTGGAGGTGTGCTCGGTCCGCGCGCACCGCGGCGAGGTGACGTGTGCGGACGCGCGCGGCGGCTGGCTGGCCACGGGCGGCGGGGACGGCGCGCTACGGCTGTGGCGCTGGCGGCGCGGCGCGGGCTGGACGCCGGCGGCGGGCGAGCCGCGCGCGCACCGCTACGGCGTGACGGCGGCGCGCTGGGCGGGTACGGGCGTGCTGTTGGCGTCCGCGGGCGTGGACGGCGCGGCGCGGCTGTGGGCGGTGCGCACGCTGCGGCCGCGCGCGGCGCTGGTAGCCCCGCACGCCGCGGCCGCACGCGCCCTCTGCTGGGCGACGAGCGAGCGGCTGCTGGTGGGGCACGACGACGGCGCAGTGCGCGCGTGGTGTGTGCGGGGCGCGCAGCTACTGGCATGCGTGCGGGCTCTAGAGGGCGCAGTGCACGCCCTCACCGCTTTCGGTGACGCCACCCTGCTCCTTGCGGCTTGTACGGAAGGCGTGCTTAAAATTTTTGATTTTGAGGGTAAGTCGACACATCTAAGATCGTTCTTTGAAAAGGATAAACTGATATTGACATTTACAAATCGTTATTAATTTTATTTATATTCTACTAGTTTCCGCCTGCGGCTTCACCCGCGTGGAATTTCAACTATAACACAAGTGTAAAAATATAATATTTTTTTACATTGTAATGAAACCATTTTCTTTTTCTTTTCGACGCCAACGCCATCTAGGGTACGTTTTTGAACATTTAATGTAATAAAAAGGAATTTACCAGGATTCTCGGCATATATCCTACAGACGATACAGGTTACAAACTCTCCGTGTACCAAATTTCATTCAAATCCGTTCATCCGTTTTTGCGTGAACAAACATACAAACTTTCACATTTATGATATGAGTAGGATTGTATACCTAAGATTAAAATTGGAAAACATAAAATCGTAATTGGGCAAAATTCTAGGTTGTATGGGTGTGTGGTACTAAAACAATGTCATTGCCCTATAACAAAAGTAAAAAGACCAATTTGTTAACTATATTATTGGGAGAGAGTCGACTTCCCTCGAACCAGCCGTCAACTCGATTTGTTAACGAAAATTAGCACTATTCTAATATCGGTAGAGGTGTGCAGCAGCGGGCAGGAGGGCGGCGGGCCGGCGCCGCTGCTGTGGGAGGACGGCGCGCACGACCTGGGCGCGCTATGCGCCGCGGGCAGCGCATGCGGGCGCGCGGCGGCCACGGGCGGGCGCGACGCGCGCGTGCGCGTGTGGCTGGTGAGCGCGGATGGCGCGGGGCGTGCGGCGGCGGGCGACGCGCTGAGCGGGCACGGCGGCGCGGTGACGGCGCTGTGCTGGGCGCGCGACGCGCGGCTGCTGGTGTCGGCGTCGCTGGACCGCACGGCGCGCGTGTGGGCAGTGGAGGCGCGCGCGTGCGTGCGCGTGCTGCCCGCGCACCCGCGCTACCTCACCTGCGTCGTCGTGCCGCCGCATGCGCAGTACATCGTCACCGGTCAGTCGATACACTACGTCACGTTAGGAGATCGTAATGGCAGTGTATTAATTATGCATTGGAATGAGTTTCATTGACTTGAAGGTATATAAAAATGATTCCAGCATTGTTTCTGACCAGGGTCCAACGATAAGAGCGTCCGCACGTGGTCGCTGGGCGCGCTCGGCATCGACGACGACCTGGAACCGGAGTGCTCTCCACTTGTTCATTTCGGACTGGGTGATTTAAAAGTGCGGAAGTAATCGAATAGTATTTTATTCATTTATTTATATTCGAATTATATTATACATATACAAACACAGATCACCCTCAATAGATTCCGCATTGAAGGCGACATATTTTCACCGCACATATATGCGTTGGCTGGTATAGAAATTCCGTCAAATAAACAATGCGAATCTTTTTTTTTTTTTTTTTTTTTTTTATTTTATTAGCGTAAAAGTAGTTAAACAAAGTATTAACAATAATAACCCGCCAAACTACGCAGTAGTTTGTAGGCGGAGATATTCGCTCTTATTTGCAAACTACAATCAGCAAAGAAAATTAATTCTATTACATACTATATACCTATATTTAAACAGTTTTTGTTACTGCTTATAAGTAAGGCTCTTAGTACAATTATTGAATGGCGTATAGTTTCGATATGAAGACAAAAAAAAATAATAATAATATAATAACGAAATAGCTAAGCAAAATAATAAAAACAGTCATGTTATGGCCTCAAGAAAAAATGTTGACAACTTTTTTTTGATATGATTTCTAGATGTGGCCTCTGTCACGTCAAAGGGAAGACTATTGCAGATATCTGGAATCATATAGCTTAAAGTGCGCTTACCATAGTAATTAAGTATTTTACTTGATTTGATATATTTTTTACGTTTACTGGCTGCACGGGTTGAGTCACTATTTACTATACGTTTCAATAATTCCTTTCTATTGTAGTTCTCCTTGATTAGATGAACCTTTATTTTATTTTCAATCGGTATTATTTTATGTATTTTAAATATTTGACTGCGGTCCTGTTTATACTTAATCATGTCTTTTTTACTACAGAGATGTTTAAGAATTCTAATTTGAAGACTTTTTAATGTTACTAAGTGACTTTTAAATGTACGCCCATAGCAGCTCAACCCGTATCCAATAATAGAATCTACAAGAGCATAGTAGATACAATACATCGTGCTTTTACTTACTATGCGCTTCAAATAATAAAACTGACATAGTATGGATCTCAACTTTTTACATACATTGGAAACGTGGTGCCTCCATGACATATTGCTATCAACCGTTAGACCCAGATACTTATACGTAGGAGCGCATTCGAGGGGTGTACATAGACACTGTTTACAGCTTAGGTGTAGGCATTCATAAGAGTGTCCTGTT
>DWKA01002130.1:0-11118 GCA_018249155.1 Panoquina ocola ocola
AGCTTTAATGACACTATATTAAAGACGGCGGGGTGACGTGTGACGTCAGGCCCCTCGGCAATGAACTCGCGCGCGAAGTGTATGTCATTAATAATTATCCATCTATGAGTGCTAGTGAAGTTTGTTGCTGCTCACCCACGCTGCACTGTTATTCACTATGAAGTGTTTTTGTACATAGCGTGTAATGTAATGAGCATTTTGTATTGTTATACGAGTAATGTATATATAATAAAGTATGGTGGATCTCATTATATATTATTTTTTACTCTTATTAACCTGTATACGCAAAATAACGATAAAATTGTTGTTATTTACAAGTCTGCCAATAGACCTCATTTTTATTGATATGTGACCTAGTCAAGCTAGCTGTGACTGAAGCAAGAATGGTTTTCTATTATAATCTAAAAAAAACATTGATATAGTCAAATTTCCGGCATCGGCGGTTAAACTACGATGCAGAAAAAAAATATTTTTTTTTCATAAATTATAACTTTAAAGTCTATTACGAAACAAGCTATACAAAATTGAAGAATTGGTATTTATTAATTTCTACTTAACAAAAACATGGTTCTACGTTACATGTGACAAAATCAAAATTTTAATATTATTTTACACTAATTAAACTGAAGTACTAAAATTCAAGGTGTTATCATCGGTTTTTGCGAATAAAAAGGAGTAAATGAAAACAAATAATATATTGAATATAATTTATTTGTGCTCCAACAGTATATTTGTATATTTAAAATCAATAAACAAGCAAGATCTTGGATAAAATCAACATTTCATATCTGACACAGTAACAGTAGGTATGTTTTAATAAAATTCCCATAAAAATCACGATTAATACATTTTAAAAGCCCACTTTAAAAATGTTTTAAAATGTGTAACATTGGATATAACAGGCTCAGGATAATTTTTAAAATTTTAAAATTCGTTATTAGAGGCACGTACGTCAAAGGAACTAACGCGGAGGGCTTATACGATATACTAAGTTGCCGAAACATGATCTATATAGTTAGTTATTAGTTACAATTAAATAATTAAAAACAAAATCTACCACACGGTAGTAAAATCAATGGCAGCACCTAAACATTTCGCGGACTAACACTTAAAACTTAAAATAAAACAGAATTAAAGTGAACGAAGTGCTTAGGCGTTGCCACGTAACAAGATTCGATTCTGATTATTTATAAATCAACGTTGAAAGCGAATGGCGAAGCGCCCAACTTAATAGCGACTCGCGGCGCCGCGGGGGGCGCGGGGGGCGGGGGGCTAGCGCAGCCACTCGGGGGGCTCCCCGGGCGCCTCGCCCTCGCTCGCGCCGCTCGCACCGCTCGTGGCCGGCGATGGGGTTCCTGGTAACAAACAAATAAAGTTAAAAAAATTGTGTTACTTAAGGCTATTATTAAAAGCGCTAAAAGTGAAGTAACATTCCTAGTAAGAATTTTCTGAAAAAAAAAGAATTTAATGCTAAACGTAATTTTTAATATATTTTAAATGAATGAATAAATAAAAAAATGTACCAAGTAAGTCAGTCAAATCAAAAAGGTATCACAGATACACTTATGCAAGTCAATTTTTATGTACCACCATATCGAAAGGCACTCATGCAGGAGAAGAAATAGCGAAAGAAACTCCTCAGCACAACTTTTAAATAAAATAATAATTTTAGAAGTTCTTTAAAACTAATGGGCTTAATATGGGATTAGATAAAGTAAACAAGTGAAATAGGGTTTTTGAAAACCAACTGACATCAATTGTACCATATTATGTTCACTCACTTTCCGAAATGGTGGTAGAATAAAAAAAAAACGACTTGCACAAGAGTATTTATAATACCTACGTGAATAAATGATTTTGAATTTGAACTCACCATCATTAGGTCCAGAAAACAGTCCGTTGAGGTCAGTGGGCGGGGACAGGCGCTGCGCGGGCGCGCTGCCTTTGGAGTTGCGCATGAGCGGCTTGTGGCGCTCCGCCCCCGCGACCCCGCCCGCGCCGCCGTGCTGCCAGCTCCAGCACGAGCGGCAGAAATACCTACAAACGATATTTATTATTAGTATGAAATTAAATTATGAGGAAGCACATAAAGTAAGGTTCTAAAAGGAAAGTCAATTTTCATAACACAAAAATAAAAAGAATAGGACGCATAAAATTGCTTAACGCCCCAGATCTTTACAAAATAAATATAGAAAAAAATAATTTACTGAATTTTAGAAACAAATAAAAATGTACAGAGTAGATTTAAAAAGTAACTGAAAACGAATACAGCAAGTTTAAAAAACAAAAATGTATCAGTTTAAAAAACCAAAAAGGTGAAGAGTTTAAAAAAAAATAATTTAAAATTAAACTGCACAGCGTAAGTCTGTATCTGTACATACCTGAAGCAGGCGGGGTCGCGGCAGAAGTAGGGCCCCTGCTGCAGGTTGCACACCGAGCACATCGAGTCCTCCAGGTACGGGTCCACCTGCACCTGCACACACACCACTACATGTTACTTTACTGTAGAATATTCCAGGTAGGTTACAGGGAAATATTCATGATTTTAAGGACTACAACTTCATACTTGATGGATTGGTAATATAGTTCAGAAATTGCTAATGCACTGGTTCTGTGTAACAAGTTCTATGTATACAAATAAAATAAAATTGGGAGTGTGAGTTTGTGATATTAAAATAACGACTACCTACTAAATATCTCAAAATTAAATTTTCAAAAAGATTGTGCCTGTATTGGTACGGCTGGACCGATTTTGACGGAACTTTCACTGACAAATAAGTTATGGAATGTCCACATAGAACACGTGAGCACAGCTAGCTAGTAATAAAATAAATAATATACTACAAATGTAATAATGTAGAGTACGCACCCGCTTGCTGAACTTGTCGGTGCGGATGTCGACGTAGGCGGCGGAGATGGCGCGCACGTAGGAGCGCACGTTGTTGAACATCACGCGCCCCGACCCGATCGGGTACTTGTTTTTGTCCGTGTCGATACCTGCCGCGGACAACACACATCATACATGTTATTGTACTAATTATTTCAGTAACGAGACACTGCTTAAAGGAGAGTAAACTAAATAAATATTACAATTTTTTTACGATTCATTATAAATTAGTTACTCCGACACAGAATTAGTTTTTGTAGTTAGGTTTAAATATGGTAATTCAGAAGACCAATCTATTACTTCTTTATGTTAATAAATTGAAAAAAAAATATTTTTAGATAAAGAATGACAACCTAACATCAAGATTTAACATTGTACACCAAACATGTATCACACATTTCAATGGCTAGGATAAGACTATACTAGTAACCACATCTCTAAAGTTTGTCATAAAGCATAACCACACCTCTAGTTTGTCGTAAAGCAATATTATAAAGCGTACAGTGCACCCACCAGCATACACCACCCCGGAGAACAAATCGTTCATGATGGTAGCGAGCGCGTGCGCGGACAGCATGCCGTGCAGCGCGCCCACGAACACGGTGCGCGAGGGCTCCAGCCGCACCGAGCCGCCCACCACCCAGTTCGCGTCCGCCACCGCCCACGGGATCACTTGCACCTGGGGTTATTGTTATTTAAGTTCAATTATCTCGACAAATTATTGTAACGAAAAAAAAAAAGAAAAGTTTATAACCCGTACATTTTTTCTTTTCTTTATTGTTTAGGCCTCTTCAGTAACAGCGGCAGCAGGCTCTAAATACGCTATTGCGAGTAGATTACTAAACCAAGCTTTATTAGAAGAGAAATTTTTTTACGAATATAAAGCGGTAATATTTTTGGGCTTGAATATAGGTACGATATTTTTTACAGCACTTCTTTTTAATGTCTCATCAATGTATCCTACGAGTACGTTATCACCGAACACTAATTACACCTGTACAAAGCCAGAACTCAACGCAAATATTTTTTTACACTTTGTAATACAATATTCGACTACAAGACAATACATTACCTCCTTGGACCTCATGTTGCGCGACGCCACGCGGTAGTACCAGTCGGGCCCGTCGCGGCGCGAGGCGGCCAGCAGCGCGCGCACGCGCCGCTCGCTCTCCAGCGTCACGTAGCCGTAGCCGCGCGGGCTGCGCGCCTCGCCCTCGCGCTCCCCGCGCGCCTCGCGCCCCTCCCCGCGCCCCTCGCGCCCCTCGCCGCGCCCCGGCCACTCCACGCTGGAACACACGGTACATGCCAACATGTGACAAGAATGGAATGTGAAAAAAATTTGTGAATGGATTCACTTTTCACTAAATTTGATTTTAGGATTTTGGATTCAACGCGCCTCTGCTTTCGAACATTATTAACTGTTTAGACATGCCAATTTTATAAACTCAAGTCATTCAACAAAACGAATTAACAACCTGTAAAATTTAATTAGGTTCTCAATAAGAATTACCCTGCAAACGGTAAAATCTGAACACTTAGTACGAGAAAAACGCCGTTACTTTCCTTTTCAAACAACTGAACTCAACACACGAACTCACCGCACAGGGTGGAAGTGTTTCAACGCATTCATGAGCGCGTGCTCGGTGATGTCCCAGGGCAGCCCGCCCAGGAACACCTTGGGCGAGAAGCCGGCGCTGGGGTCCGCCAGCCGCGCGGGCAGCGCGCCGCTCCAGCGCGCGGCTTCGCCCCCCGCACCAGCGGACGACGATACCGCGCCGCCTGCGATGTTATTAGTATTTAGCACGATGTTGAATTTGTTGTAATATTAGTAAATTTTATAATCTTAAATATCTATGTATGGCACAATCTTGTGATTATATAGTCTTTACGATGAAAAAGAAATGTTGACATTGTGTTCTGTTCTGTTTGTAGAGTTTGAATTTCTTCCGTGGTTTGATTATAATAAATATGGAGAGTAATATTTTTAAAAGATTTTTTATTTATTCCAACAGAATTATTTCTATGCATTAATCCCTGAACTACCGAGAATATTTAACAATAGAAATCTTATTGTCTCGTCCCGTTACGGGCTTCGGCAGTCTAAATTTTTTCTATAAAAAATCATTAGTTTAAGAACTACAGACTCAATCTTAAATCAATGGTGTGTTGATAAAACTAAGAAAACTTGCTTCTTTTTTAAACACAGCTAACTTATTTATGGTCTGCATGATGTTAGCGTCCACCGGCACACAGATCTCAACGTAAGCTAAATTTTTGTATGTCAAACCTTTACAAACTTACTACAAGCGGATACGTACAAAAGGAGGCGCGCCGCGGCAGCAGGCGGGCGTCTTCCCGCGGGCGCGCGGCGCACGGCTGCTCCGCCGGCCACGGGGACTCCATCTGCCGAACAAAAATAATTAAACATTGACCAGTTTTAACAAAAATAAAATGCATTTTTAAAGTCCCGTCGTGACAATCGTTTGGCGAAACTATTGGTAGCTTGAAAACCAGCTATCATTCGTTTCTTTGGCAGCTACGAACAGTTAAAGGGTACAGTTATGAAAATGACTTGCTACCTATTCCCAAAATATGAGTAGATAAGCACAGAATATGAGCAAATAAGGCACAGCGAGTATACTCACAGTGTAGAGCGAGTCGCAGCTCATCGTAGGCGGGGAGGGCTGCGGGCCGCGCGCCGCCGGCATCGCCAGCGCCTTCTGGACAACGCACACGTACTTAGCATACGCTATTGTGGTGCAATACTCTCGTAACAATGACATTCATTACAACTTTGAGCAATGCAGCAATAGGAATTAGGAATACTATAATTAATAATAATTATGAACGATCACAACAATTTCGAATTCGTTTGGCAGTACAGCAAGGGAATTCTGCCAGCGTTCTAGGTACAATGCCATAAATACGGCATTTGGATAATGTTTATTTTTATAATAATTATAAATAAGTAATATTAGTAATATTATGTCATTTTTATTTTATCTGTTCGTTTTTTTTTAACTAAAACTAATTTAATAATTACACTGGACGTTACTTTATTTTCGCAGTATGTCTGGCAACTTTTAAAAATGTTAATAAATGACCAAAAGTACCATTTCATGGTAAACAAACACCTGACCAAAACACTAGTACCATAGATTGAACTCTGGTGGTAACCAGGTCCCATAAACAACTACCAATCATTACCAGTGGTCTGACAACTTACCAGCGAGGCGACCAGGTCGGGGATGCCCTGCCCGTCCTCCCAGCCGCCGGGCCGCGCGCTCTCACTGCAACCATAACAAAAGTTCAAATGTTATATAATAAGGATGCCTTTCTATGTTGTAGTTCATAGTTTGTGTATCATAGAGACTTATTATCTTAATATAAATAAATAGTTTTGCACGGGTGTAATTATGATAACGAATATATAGCCAGTGACATTGTTGCAATGTAGAATTTTATTGGTTGCAGTTTAAAACAGTTATAAACACCTATAGAGTACAGCAAGATGAAGAAAGAGACATTAGATGTGCAAAAGACCTTTTTTCTCTTTCAGATTCTTGGTAGGTTACTTGCCAGTGACTTAAGTCATTCCTCAAATCCTGACGAATACCGCTATTTCTTTAACAGCTTAATATTACTAGCCAACAATTACACCGTTTGGAGTGCTGGAGTACTAAACCCAGTAGGTCACCGGCTTAATATTACTAATAAACATTATCACACGTACTAAACACATTCGGTTACCTGTAGCTTATTTTCACACTGAAGTATAAACACAGTAGGTTATAGGTTAGGCCAAGTAACTTGGCCAGCCGAAAGAAAGAGACAGATGCGCAGTTTTTAGGTATCGGGGGATCCTGATTGGCTCGGTACCTAAAAAACGAACTTCTGCGCATCTATCTGTCTCTTTTCCGCCTGGCCAAGTTCCTTGGCTTAACCTATACCTGTAGCTCATTATTATCACACCCCTTGGAGTACTAAAGACAGTAAGCTCACCTGTAGCTAGCGAAGGCGGTGGGGTGCCGCGGCGGGAAGCAGGCGGGCGGCACGGTGCGCGGGGACTGCGCCGCCTCGGGGCTGCCGGGCTGCCAGCGCCACGCCCCCTCCGCGCCGCCGCCCTCCTGGGAACAACACCACTAGTTACCACACAATCATCATTACATCCCATAATCCATTACTGGGCTCGGGTCTCTCACAATGTGAGAGGTACAGGCCATAGTGCACCACGCTGGCCAAGTGCGGATTGCCAGACTTAACTTCTCCCACCATCTTATTTGGACCTAACTTCGAAGCGAGAGGTCCGGCGTTGAATTCTCACTAGTTTTAACAGCTGTGACAATTTTTTGCTCTAGACTAGCGACGCCATACGTTAAAAGTATTCCATTAGATAATCCGTTAAATGATAAAAATAACCATGATCACGATACAAAATCACGACCCGTACATGCTATAAATAAAAAAAATTCAACCTTAATAACATTTCTCTGGGTACCTTTCAAGGCCCCTTACCGATGGTTCTACACTAACCTATCAGAATTTACGGATAATGTTTCATATTAAGAAAATCACAATAGCTGAAAGATTGCCAAACTTGGAAACATTTCAATGGAGCATGATTCCATTACATGTAAAATATTGTAGTACAATACAATAGGTATTAAACATTTGTAAGGAACGAAATGATCGGTTTAGCCTAGAGAAAGTATTGGTACACTACAGATGTATGATACAACTGAATTCACCGTAAACTTTTAAAATAAAACTGCAACTGAAGCAGATATGGCGGTTTTTGTGCAGTTAAGTCGCGACGTCCGCTGCAAGATCCGATAACAATTTTAAAAACGCCCAATAAGTTCGCTGGGGATGAGACGCGGAACAAATTCATTTTATTTTTACCAAACCGTTTCATAAACGACTGGCGCCTATTTAACTTAGTTACATTAGAATTAAATATGAAATGTTTCCCGATTAATACTCAAGGTCATGAAGTGGATTTAAAAGCTGCAATATCGAATGAACAATGGCAGGTCAAGCAGAAAAAAAATGATATCTGTATGGTAGTTTTCCGGGTCGCGAACCGCGCCGGCCGATTAAGCCCGGCTCACGCCTTGGCAGGGCCTATACAAATAATATTAAATTGCCAACCCCATGCCAATAGCCGGCGATGCCAGACGCTGCCAAGAGCCCGATTGCGAACTTATATTGTATATGGGATTCGGATCCGCGACTCGCAGCCTCTTGGCAACAGGGAGGCCGCGGGCCGGCGCGAGGCGGACACGTGTCCCGGTGTCCTCCGCTAAGCCATCGAACAAGTTTCGATTACGCTTCATGTTGCAACTTTCCCCGCAATCTTCAACTTTTACTAATAAATCTATTACTCAGATTCTTCGTAGTTTAAGTTTTATATTCAACAGCATCGAAGTAGCTTGCTCTAATAGAGATTTGAGATACTCAATTTTACATCACGACAGCTTGATCAGAAATCAATTACTGGAGGTATTTTAATCTACCGGCAAAATGAGGTCGCGCTCGGAAAGCCAAGCTATTTATAAGCAGATGCGCTACCTTCGTTTAATATCAAATTTTGTAAATTTATTATTAGATTATCACATTTCCGAGGTACCTTACGTGGACAATATAAGTTTATAGGTTAAGTACTGCGTATACAGATACAAAAGAACACGTGGCACGAATCGATTAAGAAATTTAGAACTACCCTACAATGCGAAAGATTGATGAAAGATGTTTAATTTAATACTTGAAACATACCATATGCATGGAAACTTAATTCCTTAGGTACCCCGCATTTAAAATCATAATGTAGACTAGTACAAAAACCCGGGCTCCCAAAATTTGGATTAAATAGGATAGCGTTTTAAACTAATTCAAATCTCATACGAGGCTAATGCAAGCGTAGGGGTGGACGATTGCATTATTTGGCACGATACGGCCATTAATAGGGGCGCGCTGGCAGCCACGGCGCTCAACATTAACTGCATCAGAACGGATGTCGTAGGGGCATTATGAACGAACAATAAAACCGTCGAGTACTTTCAACTCGAATATTGTGCCGGTCAACTATTTTGAAACGCGCGGGTAGGCGGCCGACACAGCAAAAGCCGTTTCAACGAGTTCATATTTCAATCTACCCTCATTTTTAAACAAATGTTCTAGACAATAATCAATGGTAGACATTAATTTCATTATTTAGAAGCGCTTTATGAGTACGAACACAGCCGTGCATAAAAATTGATAAGCGTTATTTATGTTGGCGCCCAACGAGGGACCACTGAGGCTTAGAATTCCGATTTGGAAGTAAGAAACACTTACATTGACATTATAATTGGTCTTCGGTACAGCAGCTGGCTCCGAAAGTTGAACAGAGTCCAAACCTAGAAAATCTGCTAGGGACCGCCGATTTTCTTTAGAGCCGCTATTGCGACCATTATCCTGCACAAAAAACATAACATTTATTTAAATACCATTACTAAAAATAAAAAATAAAAGAAATGAGAAATAAAATAAAATTCTCACCTGATGAAGAAGCGGCATGAGTACCGCCAAAAGTTTTGCAAAGTTTCTCCTCGAAATCGAATTACAAGTGCTATTCCGTACTTTAGAACAGACGTGTTCTCAGGTCGGCGGCACTCGGGCAACTGACGGAGGCAACGCGCGCAGTGAACCAGTAAGATATACTCCCCACCCCTTTCCATGCCGGTGACAAATCACGCCCACTTTTCGACGTGTTTTCGATCTAATTTTGTAAAGATTAAATAAAACTACAGCTATTAAATTCTTAATAATATTATTAGTATTTTTGGTAATTATTTATTATGTATAAAATGAATTAAATGCTTTATGAACAATATCAAAGTGATATCACAAATTGTTTTTGTATTTCCGCGCAGGACGGCGGCAAGGAAGTCAAACTAATTCAACAGATGGCGCATGCGTTGTAGAATTGCGTCAATTTCTAAACTTTAAATCTTTAACAACAGTTTAAATTTACTTTATAATTTAATATGTGTTATCTAAATAATGTTTATTTTTATTTCGAAATGTAGGTGTACTTTAAATGTTTAATTGAAGCAACTAAAGAGCACTTCCTGTGTCCTACGAATTGTTTGAAGAAAATATTAAAAAAAAAAATGATTACCTTTATTATACAGGAAAAATGTGCAAATATATTTTCATAATTCTTGGAGAATCCTAATTGCTAATTGGTTTACCTAATTTGTTATGTTTTCAGGGTTTTATTCTTTTACACTTACTTTTTTTTTTATTTGTTCTATAATTTATTACATTTATTGGTAATGAAAATAAGTATTATAATGGAAAATATTAAACTTGAGAAAGTAGCAATATTAACAGAGAATAGATAATAATAATATATGTAGTTATTATGGATTTTGAGGCAAGTTACTATTATAATCGTTTTCAATTGTATTTTCAATTGTATACAGTCAGTACAGGTCACATTGAAATAAAACAACTAATTATATTTATATAATAAATATTTATTAAACGGTGTTAGAAACATAAAAATCGCTACACCAACACAACTTTTATAATACAATAACAATAACACGCGTTATTTCGCCGAAGCCGACACTTGACGCTGCATTTCTGTATCCTGCGTCTAGTTCGTACTTCTAATAATAAAGCAGTTTGTTAACCGCCGATTACATACGTTTAAATGTACGCAAAATCTTCGTTTTCTTTAAAAAACACCACAACGCTTCCGTGAAACAAGTCTGGATAATAATTAAATAACATAAGATTCGGGTCAAGAATGAAGTCGTACCTATTATTGATATTTTGTAATCATAGTCTAGTATTACAACATCAAAGAGTAAGTTTAGGGGCACAAAAAGTTTAAATTGATTCTATATTACATGTCATTCTTCTGGTATATTTGTATCTAAAGTCCTTGTTCATAATATCGTTTTGCAAGCTGCGACAAAAAAATTACAACTATATCTCTAATGGTCCGCTCCAATAAGCTATTTTAGTAGGTAGGCAAGTGATCTGAGAATATTGAAATCAGCTAATACGCTATATACACTTAAAAAATACGTTGAAATATAATTGTCTACAATATTATGTATTTACACAGCTTCGCTAAACATTACAATTTCAATGCAATTATGTTTATACTAGATTTAATATATATTTTATTAAAAAGATATCAATAACTTGCAATATACAAAGAGTGTAATATAACA
>DWKA01002131.1:0-11117 GCA_018249155.1 Panoquina ocola ocola
TATACCGATAGATCTTTGTAGTGAAAATATATTGATGATTCTACAATAATATAACTAGTACGCGCGTAGCCCGTACATGCTCCCGGGCACGAAAGATGAGGTTAGTAAGATGAGATGCAACCAGGATCTTAAAACTAGACAAGGTGATTGTACAAACTTAACCTAACATGCACCCGATAATGTTTGTGGTTAATACATGTAGGTATGATTTAACAAGGTGAAGGGCATTCATATCACTATGATCTAAGTATGCTAGGAAATATCTGCTAACGATAATCGTCAACCACAGTAAATACCGAACGAAGTACTGTAGGCGATGTACTTCGATTTTGCTTTGACACTCGCGCACTTTCCACTTTATCACTATCACTCTCACTCACACTATAAGACCTGTTACACTTTTTTATTGCACTTGATTTACACTGATCACTAAACACTGTCGGATGCGACCTGGAAGCCGCAACTGGAGTCGCCGGCCGCGCCGCCGCGACCGCCGCCCGCGCCGCTGTCGCCGTCGACGTTCCTCCCTCTACGTGTACTGCTGCTGATGGAGATGCTTGTTGCCTGATGTGACGTAGACGCTTGCACCCAAAGATGATGATAACTATGCCCATTATCAACACGATGACGTATATCGCAGCGTATTGATGGACATCGTGCCAGGAGACTTGAGTGTGGAGAGGTTCCTCCTGCTTCATTAACTCAATCTTGTTATGAATATCTTGTAGTTGTTTGTCTATTGATTCCGACGTGTTGAAGTTAAGTTCAGGAAGGCTGGGAATGGTGATATTAACTATATGATTGATCGGTGGAATCACAGGTATGGCTGCCGTCGAGCTGATGTTGATTTTATTAGAAAAACTTTCGCTTTGGGAATACATAAAGAAATCAGCTGATTTTATTGTGCAACCTTCAACGATAGTGAAAATACCTGCTCCGGTCATTCGCACGGCAGTAATATGATCCCCGCAAAGTAGTTTTAGCTGACACTGGTCGCAGCAGTAATAGAAATAATTATTTAAATTATGTAATGGAATCCACGTGTTTTGACAAAGTTTGATTATAGTTTTACATTTTCTTGATTTTATTTCTGTTTCACACATGTTTTGATCGTCCTTGATATGATAAATAGGTTTGTGTATATGACATAGAATAGTGTCGGAAGTCTGTCGCATACATAGTTTTAAGTCATTTTCGGTTACTGTAATTAATATATCTTTGTGTAGGTTTACAGCGGCGTAATCCGAAACCGGTACCACGGTAATAGTGTTGCTTTCAGAACGGTGCGGTATTGGGATGAGTTTTAAAATTTCATAACGGTCTCTTCCAATTAGTGGTATTTTTATCTCAAATAATAAGTAATTTTGTAGCATTCTCGACTTAATTTCCAAAAGACTGTAGACGGCTGGTAGGTTCATATTTTCTATTGGTAATGATAAATCTTTAGGTATCTGACCTGCAATAATATTCAATTCCTGCCTCAATTGATCGGGATTAATAAGATGAAAATTTATTTTTCCGTTGTAAAGATTCGTCAGGGTGTCCATTAACACATCCTGAGTATTTCTCAGACTATACATAATGTTGTTGGCCACCATAGCAGATGCAAAAAATTCACTAAACAATGAAATATTTTGAAGATTGCCTTTAAAAATGTTAATCGTGTTTTCAATGTTAGTTAATTTCTGGTTGATGATTTTGTGATGCTTATCCATTGTACTTTCTGTCCGTTTTAAGATATTAAATTCTGCTTCTACAATAGACGTCTGATTCTTCCATAATGATGCTAAATGATTTTGATTTTCTCTGATTAAGTTAATATCGCTTTCATATTTTTCCGCAAAGCGTTCATCCAAGACACCGAACAGGCTATTTGCTAGATATCCAACTCCGTTGATAAGACCACGGCGCGTACGGGTGCGCGTGGCGACCTGCTGATGCATTAAAATATCATTGTTATGCTTGAACTCTGAGAACTCGTGCCGCAATTGTAATAGGATTCCGTCGCAATTTAATTGTTTTCTTATTTCTAAACATATGGTTTCTAGGTATTTTATATATTGTGAGACAGCGGTATTTCCCTGTTGATATGGATACATGTCATAATAAACAATGAGTTTCCAGTCATCTCTGATTAAGTGCATGTTTGTAATGCTATCAAAATAAATGCTACTATTGTCTGGCAGCTGTTTGATGTTATGATAGGTTGCATAAGTGGTTGATATTAGTGTCATAAAAAATAATATGATTGCCATACTCAATGATACGAAGCTATATTTCTTCCTAGAGCGACGTCTCTCTCTTGGTGTATTTTGTTCTTCGTTTGATGGTGATATGGGTGCCGATATATTTTGATGCTCCGATACAGTTTGATCCTCGTTTACAGGCAATAGAGAAAGTTTAACAATGGGACGTTTAATCAAACCGCTCTTGGTTTTAAGTGTAACAACCCTCACGAAGCCATCTGCTCCGGGATGAAGTTCCACAACTCGACCTAAGGCCCACTTGCCAGGTGGAAGGTTTGCGTCTTGAATGATGACGACGTCGTTGATCCTGATATTGTGTTGATGCTGCCTCCACTTACTTCTTGATGATAACTGTGTAAGATATTCAGAATGCCACCTTTTCCAAATATCGTTAAATATCTTTTGAGTAAGTTGCCACCTTGTTCTCAGGTCTCTTTCAGTGTCATATAACGTTAATGATGAGCCACTTGATAAAAAATGTGAAGGAGTAAGGAAATTTAAGTCCTCAGGATCCTCTGTCATCGGACAGAGGGGTCTTGAGTTTAAACATGCTTCTAATTGAGCTAGAAGAGTGCTATATTCTTCGTAAGTCAGGTGTTGTTCTCCGATTACTCTTTTTAGATGATATTTTAAGCTCTTTACGGCGGCCTCCCACAAACCGCCTGCCGATGGCCATGACGGCGCGTTATGATGCCACGTGATCCCCATTTCTGTAATTTCCGTCATAAATTCGTGATTAGTAGTATGTTGTAACTCAGTTAGCTCTTGCTGTAACACGTTGCTTGCTCCTATGAAATTCGTTCCTTGATCGCTGTAGATATGACCTGGAACCCCTCTTCTGGCAGCCATCCGCCGTAGTGCGGCCAGAAATGTAGATGTTGTTAAATCTGATACGAGTTCTAAATGAACTGCTTTAGTGCTCATACATACAAATACAGCTATGTATCCTTTAGTTGTTCTGATACCGCGGCCTTTGCTAGCTTTAACCGAGATGAAACCGGTGTAATCGACGCCCGTGTGATAAAAAGGTCTAGAAGGGTTCGCTCTGGATGAAGGTAAGTCTCCCATAATTTGATTTTGCAGACGTGGATCGTGTTTTCTGCACGTTACACATCGGCGTAAACGTTTTTTGATAGCTCTGATACCACCAGGAATCCAGTACTTCTGCCTCAAGTAGGCAGCTGTCAATCGTGCTCCACCATGAAATGATAACTTGTGGCACTGGTCTATGATGAGATCCGCTAAATGTGTATTTGATGGTATTATTATTGGGTGTTTCATTTCCGTGTTGATATTAGAGTGTCTTAACCTACCACCGACGCGAAGTATTCCATCTTCTGATAATTTAGGAAATAAATTTAAAATACTGCTTTTCTTGTCTACGCTTTTATTCTCCTTTAACTTGCTTATTTCATCTGTAAATTCTGCTTGTTGTACTTGCTTTATAATCATTAGTCTTGCTTTATTTAGTTCTTGTAATGATAGATAATATGCTTTTTCTCCCTTTCTAACTAATCGTAGAGCCCATGCTAGTACTCTCACTGCTTTTGATAACGAACTGTACTTATCTAACAGTTGCTTGATAACATCTTGATCGCTTGATAATTGTGCTATGTTAACCTGCTTTTTTCTTCTTATTTCTTGGTCTGTTGTATATTGATGTTTATTTATGCTAGGTTTATATGTTGGCAGCCATGACGGCCCTTGCCACCATAAAACATGTTCTCTCAACTGAACAGCTGTTAAACCACGAGTGGCACAATCTGCTGGATTCTCTTCTGATTTTATATATCGCCATGACTCTGAAGGCATAACTTCTACTATCTGTTTTACCCTATTAGCGACAAACGGCTTCCATCTATCTGCTTCAGAGTTTAGCCATCCCAAGACTACCCTTGAATCCGACCATCCGTAAGTCTTGATATTATGATTGCTTAGACACTTCTTGATTTTATCCATTAGCTTACTGAGCACGAGGGCCCCAAGAAGCTCTAGCTTTGGGAGGGAAATTGATTTGCTTGCTGGAACTACTCGTGCTTTCCCAGCGACTAGTATTACTGAAGGTAAGGATTTTTTCTTGTTTAAACGAATATAGACTACTCCTGCATAAGCCTTTGTAGAAGCGTCACAGAAACCATGAAGCTCTATCTCGTCGTTACTTCCTGTCCTCAACCACCTCGGTACTTGACACTGATCAATATTTTGTACATCGACTTTGATACGGTTCCATTCTTCCCAAATATCTAAAGGTAATTCACTATTCCATTCTAAGTTTAATTTCCAGACGCTTTGAAATATAATTTTTAATTTGATAGTGACAGGTGTGAGCCATCCTAACGGATCGAAAATTTTTGATACATCTGATAAAAGTGATCTCTTTGTAGGTCGGGTAGTTGATATTGGTATTTGTGAAGAAAATATAAACTGATCTTTCTCTGGACTCCACCTCAATCCCAGTGTCTTGCTTGTTCCTGCTAGTTTGACCTCAAACTCTCTATTATTGTTGTAGTTTATGTTGTCATCGCCATCTAATAGTTCCGGTAAGTTCGAATTCCATTTTCTTAAATTAAAACCTGCTGATTTCAAAAGATTAATTAATTGAATTTTTAATGATAATGCTTCCTCCGCTGTGTGAGATCCGTGTACAAGGTCGTCCATGTAGAAAGAGTTTTCAAGGATCTCAGCTGCTTTCGGATATTTTAGTTTCTCATCATTTGCCAACTGCTTCAGAGTCATCATAGCTAGGAACGGTGCAGCCTTTGTTCCATATGTAACGGTTGCTAACTGATATTCTTTCAGACGTTGCTTTACATCGGGTCTCCAAACTATTTTTTGTAGTTTTTGGTCATCGGGATGTAGCCATATTTGTCGGAACATTTTTTCTATGTCGGCCGTGTAGGCAAATCGATATTGTCTCCATTTAATGATAAGACTCTGAAGGTCTTGCTGTAAATTTGGGCCTCTACACATTACATCATTTAAACTGAATCCAGTCGATGTCTGAGAAGCAGCGTTAAAAACAACTCTATATTTACTTGTCGTAGAATCCTCCTTATAAATACAGTGATATGGCAAATAACAATAGGGTTTCGTGTTACCGTGTGTTGTAATCATATGATTGAGTTGTAAATATTCATTCATAAATATATTGTAGTGATTTATAGTATCCGATTGTTTACTTATTTTCTTTTCTAATTGATAAAATTGTGCAATTGCTTTATTTTTTGATTCACCGAGTTTTTCCTCGTATCCTGATTTCAACGGTAACCGAACCTGATATCTCCCGTCCTCTCGTCTTGTTGCAGTTTCTTGATAAAAATTGATACACTGTTGATCTTCTGATGATAGTTCTTCTGATAAATCTGTGATGTCTTCTACTTCCCAAAACCTCTGAATGTCTTCCATGCTATTTAAAATGACGTTACATTGATATGATTTAACATTACCGCATAAAATCCATCCAAGTCGAGTTTGTTGCGCTGTCGGTAGGGTAGAACCGTCTCTACATATTCCGTCCATTATGATATCTGAGTAAATGTCTGCACCTAATAATATATCGACAGGGCGACTGATATAAAACTCGGGATCTGCTAACGTGATTTGATTTAAAAATGACCACTTCGGTCGCGGGAACGTATTATTCGGCAAATTTTTGACGAGATTTTGCATAATTAAAAGATTTGTTGTGAAACTGTAATCGTTAGTTGTTGAATGACAAGTAACATTAATCATCCCTTTACAGTTACTTTCTTTAGCTCCGACACCTGATATGACACCTTTACACTTTAGTCGTGGCAACCCTAACAACTGAGCTGCATTTTCTGATATTAAGGAAATTTGTGAACCCTGATCCAACAACGCGCGCATCGTATGATATTTACCATCCACTGATTGTATTTTAATAATTGCCGTTGCTAATAAAATTTCAGGTAAATTATTTTGCAATGACACATGATTGTAGCCCTGAAGCTGTTGATGACCCAGTTGCGTTTGCTCGTGCTGACGCGACTTCTCCGCGCCTCCCGCGAACGGCCGCATTTCTTGTGGTGTCGCAATACGTCCGTCGTCAAACGCTTCATGCAAGATCGTATTATGATTTTTATTGCATTTACGGCACCGTTTGTCTGATATGCAAGGTTTACCATGATGATTGTATAAACAATTGGGACAAAGGCTTAATTTTGATATAGTTTTTGATTTTTGAAACCCGGACATCGCTAGAAACTTTGGACAGCTAAATATGGCGTGATCGTTTCCATGACAATGAACGCACTTGATGTTAACATTTTTAGTGAAACTAGAGACTGCTCGCGGACTTGATGTATACGAATTTTTGTAAATGTTTAACGGTTGTTTAGATTTACTAATGGAGTTATTAGTGTTCCGATCTCTGTATGATGCTGACGAATTCGAATGTAAATTAGATTTTGAAAACGTATTGTGGTCTTGCTTTTTACGGGATGTCTCCAACGTTGTAAACTTTGTTTCGAGATAGTTTAGGAATTCCTTCAAAATTGGCAAATCGCGTGGTTGCTTTATCGACGACATGTAATCATTGTATGTTTCAGTGTCCAATTTTTGTGATAGAATATGGACAAGTAGCGGGTCCCATGAACTAACATCAACCCCTAAATTTTTGATAGCATTCAAACATTCTAATGTGGTGTCATGAACGCGTTTGATATGACTGACTGACTGCTGTTGTATGACCGGAAGGTTTAATAAAACATTAATGTGTGCGTTAAAAATTAGTTTTTTGTTATTAAATCGGTTGTTTAAAATATCCCAGCATACAAGATAATTTTCAGAACTTATTAAAAGATGTTGAATTAATCGCTCTGCCTCTCCCTTTACCTTTCCCTTTAGAAATTGCATCTTTTGAGCATTGGAGAGTGAAGGATTAGAATGTATAGTCTCAGTAAATAGATCCTTAAATGATGGCCACTGCTGATAACTACCACTGAAAGTGGGGATTTCCATTGTGGGTGTCGTTTTTTCCCTATGTGCAAATGAAAACATTTTCTTATTGATAGCTTTTTTGATAATTAAATATGAGGATTCTATTTCTGAAAAAGCTGTTTCATACTCAAGATTAGAGCCCCCAATCTCGGTATCGATCTCCCAGTGCAACGCGTCGATAGCTGCCCAGCGAGATTGAATGCTACTTAACAAATCCTGAAACTCCCACTTCTCCTCTACCAGGTCAAGGTTAATATTCGCTACCGTTCGTTTGAAAGCCTTAAAATTACTGGACTGCTTCCGCAGCATGTCCTCTGATTTACTGTTACTACCCCGTGATTGATACTGCTGCCCGGAGGGGGTGTCATGTGACCCACCGGGTTGCGGGTTGAATGTAGGTGCTTTTAATAAAACAGGTGTCCTAGGTTTGTCCTTACATTCGTAATTCAAGGGTTTCTCTAATGTTTTCGTACCTGCCTTTTGTATTCTCATACATTTTATTGGTGAAATAAGCATAGGAATACACACCGTAATCATATAGCTTAAGATGATTGTCATGAAACTCTTGCCAATGCTGGTCAAGAGTATCCAGCCTTCGCTGAATGTAATCAGCTGTCTTTCTTTCACTACTATCCTTTTTAAAGTTAGAAAAAATTTGTTCAATAACAGTGATGATTTGCTTTTGGGTGGCCACTAAATCCTCCATGATGATGCTGATTGACTGAGTAAGATGTAAAAAAGGAAAGATCTTACTTGATAGTTGCTGATACGACTACCACACGCCCTGTTGGATGCGTGGCAAACTTGCTCTTCTTTGCTCGGACTGATGATATCCACGCCACGTGGTCGTATAGACGGCACCACGACGAACTTGACACGTGTAAGATGCAGTACCGCGTAAATCCCGCCTATACGGAGGCTCGAAGGACCATGTAAGGGGTTCGTTAAACACCCTTAGAATGATAAAAGATTGATAGGAAAACTACGCTATTTGATGATATAAAATATATTGAAACTACAACTAATTGATATTGATATGATAGATGTGAGTGCGCGCGCGGTGATGATTAATAGCGGACTAACTGACTGACGTATGAAATGCTCTAATTAAAATAAAATGCTATACCGATAGATCTTTGTAGTGAAAATATATTGATGATTCTACAATAATATAACTAGTACGCGCGTAGCCCGTACAACAGCTATAAAATTGGCTTACAAATATCCTTCTTTCGGGGTAACCGCTTCATTTCCCGACCGGACGTCAAGCTAAGTGGGCCCGCGGCGGCCACGGCCACCCCCTGCGCTCCCGGCGCTTTCGAATCCATTAAACTTATTACAATCGCCGCCATCAATACGTAGCGGATTGTAGGCGCATTGTTACACGGTTAATGGAATGAAGATAGCTTGGGTCAACAAAACCAACGTCCTACTTACACAGTTTTAGGAAACGATTGATATGCACGGATAGAGCCACCGGTAGGTAATTCGTCACCAGCTCTTTACAACTTTATTTGTTTTTGTTTTATTCTTACTTGAGTTTTGCTCACACCCATCCGCACACTGTCAGTTGTTGCTGTCAGTTACCTGCACCGTACGTAAATACGTTTTTGTTGCTACAGTTACGTTACTTTTTGTGCAGCAATCCAAGACAGCCGTTGTTACCTGATGAACGGCGGCGCTGTGGAGAGCTTCTTCATCAGCGAGGACACCGCCGTCGGCAGCGTTATAGGTATGCACCAGTACATCATATTATGTCAAGTCACTTGGTCGTATCGTGTTCAACTTCCTACTGAATAACAATTTAAGAAGACCTAATTTCTAAAGTTAAAGTTTCCGAAAGTTAGTCGACCGCTCGTGCAATGTCGGCAGGAACGCTGAACGTGAACGGCGACCCTCGCGACGAGGAGGGCGACATCTCGCTGTCGCTGCAGGAGAAGAACGCGGCCGTGGGCATCGCCCCCGGCTCCAAGAACCTCACGCTGCTGCGCGCGCTCGACCGCGAGGAGCGCGCCGGGCCCTCCAGCGTGTACGTCAACGTGCGCTGCGACCGCCGCCACACCGCCGACCCCGTCAGTACCACGCCTTACTTTCCTATTCGGAGTTAGTCGCCGATGTTCTTATGCGGTAGAGGATGCAAGCTCGTTTGCTATCCTTAGCCCATAAAAAAATGAACCTTGTCCGTCCGCAGAGCTTCGTGATCCCGGTGTCGGTGCGCGTGTGGGACGTGAACGACAACGCGCCCGTGTGGCGCGGTGCGCCCTTCCGCGCGCGGCTGTCGGAGCTGGCGGCGCCGGGCGCGCGCGTGCTCAGCGCCGCGGCCAGCGACCCCGACCAGGCGGGCCCGCACGCCACCGTGCACTACAGCGTGCTGCCGGGGCCGGGCGCCGAGTACGTCACCTTCACCAACGAGCTGGAGGGCACATTGGTCGTGGCCCGCCCGCCGGACTACGAGGCGCTGCGCGAGTTCACGGTGCGGCTGCGCGCGGCCGACGGCGGCTCCCCGCCGCTGCACGCCGACACCACGCTGCACGTCGAGGTGCTGGACGCCGACGACCAGAACCCCAAGTTCACCCACGACCACTACACCGCGCTGCTGCCCGAGAACGCCACTGACGTGAGTCACGAGATCATCCTACCGATAATTCACAGGCACAATACCTTCTGCGTCTGGACTTAAGCTCGACACCTGTTTATCCCCAGGGCACGGTCCTGGAGACGTCTCCGGGCCCGATCGCGGCGCGCGACCAGGACGCGGGCATCGGCGCGCCGCTGCAGTACTCGGCGAGCGGCGAGGGCGGCGCGCTGCTGCGCGTGGACTGCGACTCGGGCGCCGTGGCCGTCACCGCCGCGCTGCTCGAGGCCCAGCTGCCGATCACCATCGTTATTAAGGTGCGAGGTCGCTTACGATTCTTAAGTAAGACTTGTACGTGTAGGACAGTTAACCTCCGTAGATATTAGTTTGTCTTCCAGCAGGTACAAAGCTATTTCTGTTCGTAAAAGAATCTGGAAAAGTTGTTTTCCCCTACTTGGACTTCATTGTTCTCCCCCTTGGACTGAAAGCGTCTTCGTATTAGTACTTTGTGGCTACTAATCACAGTAAGCCAACATCATAATCGTGTGGGCGGCGGTCGGTGTTGCAGGCGAGCCAGGTGGACAACGGGGATCGCTACGCGCTGGCCACGCTGGCGCTGGCGCGCGGCGGGCGCGGCGTGCGCTTCGCGCGGCGCGGGTTCGCGGCCGCCGTGCCCGAGGACGCGCCGCCCGGCACCGTGCTCGCCACGCTGCACGTCGAGCCGCACCATAAGGTGACAGTGACACCACATACACATTCATGGTGATGTTATAGCTTTTACGGTCATCTGAGGGTCCGGACAATTAATTAGGCAGTTAATTTATTTGGACGCATTGCTGCTTCTATGGTAATATCTCTCACAGGCAAAAAGAAGTGGCGTACATACGTTATCAAGTAAAAATGTTCCTGTTTGTGCGAGCAGAGCGCGGCGCCGCTGCAGTTCTACGTGTCGGAGCGCTCGTTCCTGGAGAAGTTCGCCATCAACAGCGCGGGCGAGCTGCTGCTGCGGCGCGCGCTGGACTACGAGACCGCCGACGCCTACCGCTACCAGGTCATGGTCACCGACGGAGTCGCGGTGAGTGGAGTAGAGAGGGGAGTAGGGGAAGATGGCGGACGTAGCCACCCACACGTACGCATATGTATAATGTGACATACATAACAGTAACAGGCACATGTTGTCGCTGCAGAACGACACGGCGACGATCAACATCTCGGTGCAGAACGTGAACGAGTGGGAGCCGCGGTTCCGCTACCCGCAGTACGAGTTCCGGCTGGACGGGGACGCCGGGGCGGCCGGGGCGGGCGGGGCGGGCGGGCCGGGCGCGCCGGGGCTGCCC
>DWKA01002132.1:0-11117 GCA_018249155.1 Panoquina ocola ocola
ATGTTGCCACTTTGTTCACTGATAATAATAAACCCGTGATACACTGTAACTAGTTACTAGATGATTATTACCCTGTTCACCAACAGGACTGGCGTAAAGTAATTACCGCAACCTCCAGAGTCATTTTACTAATGAATAATAACAGACTGGAATTATTGTCAACACTTAATCCATCCTCGACTGACAGTACTATTCGAAGTTTGTCACAGGTGATCAAGGGGGGAGGGGGCATAATAATATGGTAGACCTGTAAGTTCGTTTGTTATCCTTGGGTACCAACTATCTTCTGGTAGTATACGTTACAAAGAAGTATATCACGGGAAATACGACCGACCCTTATACCTACACACCAAAATATTGTATCTATTGGTTCTTTACAAAGGCATAATGTAGTGGATGTGTATGTAGATCTAGTCCGCTTGTTTGAAGATTCAAGTGTTGTTCAAAGCATGAAAGTGCTCATCAAATTGTGTCATTAGCTTTAAAAGAGATTTCCTAATTTGGATCGCGCGATAGTCTTACTTTTTTACCCTAACTCGGTCGCTAACATGTAAAGAGTTACAAAATTACCCATAAAATAAACATGTCAATTCATGTTTACAATTTTCTGTTTTACAATGTTATTTCCGTTCAAATTTAACATTGCGCCATTACTTCAACATTAACGAATAAATGTTTCATCATGCGCAAACTCTGAAATTTAAACGGTATTAATACTTATAATTACCATAAACAATTAATTAACCGTTAACATTGCGTTGACATAATTTATCAAATATATATTTAAGAGATTAAATATAAATGTTTGTTGTTGATTTTGTATTTTATATGGGTTCTGAAAATCCTAAAGTAAAGAGTACAAGCCTGAAAACCGGTTTTGGCATACGCATAATGTTTATGAAAATTGTGGTAGGAAATACGTTTTTACAGCCTTCCATTTACAAAGTGACATTAAAACCTTGTTACGGTTCTAATCGCTTACATTTTACACGACGTATTAATGTGGAGGTAATATTTACAATATTTATATGAAATGATATACAATACATAAATGTTTTATTATTATACTAACCGTTACTAATATCTGCTAATGATATTAACCTACATTAGCACTTGGCAGTCCTACCGGTCCTCTTACTAATGAATCATAACTAACTGATATTCTTATTAACACCTAATACTCCACGACTTAATAAATTACTACCTAAAGTCCTATTGTCCTAATCAAGGTTTGGATAGGCGAGAAGGGATGGTATTACTGCATGTTCTTTTGCTATCCTTAAACCTAAACAAAATTTATCTTTTTTAATCATTCTTTTCAATCTTTTTCCAAATACATAAAGTGTCAAAATTATCTTGAGGAGTGACAAGAGTAAGGTCGGTAATAACTAATGAGGGACTGATTGTCCGGTTCGGACCCTTCGAACTTATTGGAGGTAGAAGCGAGTATTACAACAATATGTAACAATATGATTGCAAAGGAACTCTCGTTATTTCGATGAGAGCGTCCTGATTGGAAAATCCTTTTCAATTAATGCTGATGGACGTCTTTATGCATTCTGTAATGGAAACCTCAAGACAATCACAAGTTTAATAAGGCCATTGGTAATATATTCAGGGCGCATTTCTCTTAAGTACGAATGATAATAGAAATAGTATCAGCTAAGTCACTTACTGATGTGGCTACTAACTGTATACCTACATAATTATAAGATGTTAAGAAATAAATACTTATTATAATTAATGGAAAAATGGGTTTGATTGTTTGTCTTTCTTTCACTACGTTTACGTCAATTTTTGTGTGGTCCCGATACGCAATAAAAATACAAAAATAGTCAACGTAAGTATTGTAAGTACCTACTTACAGTCATGACTACATACTTACTTCAAATGAAAAATTAAATACTGACAAGTAGATTATTGAAGTGCGTAAAATGTCAATCTTTTTAATAATGTAAGTTAAAGCGATAGTTAAAGCCTATGAAAATAGAATTTAATTAAAACATTCATTACAGAAACGAGGGCAAAGTAACACAGGATAAATAACAGTGGAATATCGATAATGACTGGAAAACTATCTTGAGTTCTGATTAATAATGAACGCATATAAATTGATGGAACCGGAAATACCAGGCCCTTAGATAACAATGAGTTTTCCCATTGTCACTTATTAGGGTCGAGCGCTTTCAGTCATGATGGCGGATTTAATATAAGCGTTTTCCGTTCATCGTTAAATTTGACGGGAAAAGGGAAATTTAATGACAAAGTACATAGTTGGCACTTCGGTATTTGGATACGAAATTGCGGTGGGTATATTTCCTATTATTATATTTTAGTCTGGTAATTATTTTGTGTAATTAAGAGGTACTTTAGTTTAAGCAATGTTGGTGAATACTAGGCATTGCAAATCGATTCTGGTTGTTTACACCCGCGCAAGATGTATGCAGTATGAGGGTTAAACATATATTTTTTCAATCATAAGTCAATGTTTAACCTCAATCCCACCTGAAGGTAACTGAAACTAAAGTCTTAGATGGTAAAACGCGCTAACTTCAACGATTCCATAAACTCATTCATATTAAAATTGGAGATGAGGATAACATTTCAAAAATATCTTAACTTTTATCATAGAAAAACTATCTAACAGCTTTATGTATTACTTCTGAAGAAATTATATCTGTCATGGTTTGTAGATAGTCCTTGACAATGTTACTAGTACGCCTTATGTACCTGGCGCATAATTTATTTCTTTAAACGTATTCAATATTACCGGCAGAAAACTAACTTGACAGAAAGTTATTCAACAAGACAACGTGTCTGGACAAGGCAATCCGGTCCGGATGTCACGGCACGTTGGACAGGGCCTTTAGCACTGACGTCATATACTCATTTTTTATTGTATCGTACAAGGATTTTAAAATCTGAGTAAATAATATTGCCATGATTTTTCCGTAACCCTGAATCATGAGTGACTTTAAATATAGAAAAGAGAATAAGATAAAGAAGACTCAAAGAATTCCATAACAGACGCAATAATAGTATTACGATGTGGTTCAATCAAACACCTATCAACATTTAATAAGCCAGTTTTGGATTGTAATGATAACAGAAAACTAGCAGAAAAAATCACCTAATTCGTTTTGTAACCTCAGCATTTTTTTTCAAGCATCTCAACACAATTTCTCAACAATCCTTAAACGGCGAAAACACAAGTAAACCAAAGTAATGTTTTCACACAAACCACTTTAGGGTGGAATCCTGAAACCTCTTCTAAAAGTAACACAAGGAATATAAAAGGATATTTTTATCCGGAGAGAGTGACGTCCCGGGTCAACACATCCCGGACGGGGCGCTCTAGTGTCCGGAAGTCACGCACGGGAGACAAAGGACCACTAGGCCCACAAGCGGCACACTTACGTCATTCTACTTTTCGGCGAGTATCGAGTTACGGCCCAATTACACTTAACTTTAGTGGCGAGCTTTTTATTTGTGTAACGCTTTGTGTTATTGTTGTTATGTGTTGATTTTTGGGTTGTTGTTACTAGATAAATTTCAGTTTATTTATTCGCCTTTTATGTGATATACAATTTAATGTTATACATTTTCACTCTAGAAGATACACTGTCTTATACGTGCTGCTTTTCATACTACGTAGGCAAGTACACTATTAGAATGACTGCGACTGCTAAAAACCGGTTTATCAGATTCATGGTATCGTCCGAAAACTTTTCTTTATAGTTCTGACATCAGTTGTTTTCAACATGAAGATAATAGATAAGAGTAGGTAAGTCTGAGAAACTTTTGTAATTCAATAAAATGCTTTAAGTAGTTTAACTCTTACGGTGTGTAAATAAAAGATTATTTTCAGAGACAAACCTAGTTGGATCCGATTTTTATTACTAAGTTTACAACCCATAAAAGATTTAAAACCATTGTCGGATGAATTCAACACTTTTTATACAAGGTGTTCTAAGTATCTAATGGATTTGTTAAGCAAATTCTGGGCAAAAGATGCTTTGAACAATAATTATAGCGATGACTGGGCGGTTGTGTACCGGTCAGGATGAAGTCATTAATTATATTGTTTAAAGGAACCCCGGACCGGAAATTTGAACTACATTCAACGCTCTTTGAGCGTTTATAGAAAAGTGACGTCGTTATTTACGCAACAGCTTGTTAAATCACAGTCAAAATGTAATTAACTTTAACTACGGCTGATCGACCGACGCCCACACTTGTCAGTGGCGGCGACGGCCTTAACATTGACAGCAACGTCTTGTAATTATAATTTAGTGATGTTCTCTGTAGGTATAATACGAGTATAATTTTGGAATATTTTTGTTCGAAAAAAATGTCACCATTCGAGTACATGTTACTATGTGTAAAAACAATTTTACTTTCAAACGCCTTTCTTCCTAAACATACAAGTTTTTAATGGATATAAAAATATATCTTTCACATTCACAAACAGTCTTTCATCGTTTTAAATAGATAATAAACACAACTATCGCGATATTAAATACAGGAATAGCGTGTTGTTTACTTGGCACTTTTATGCATACAGCCAGACAAACGCGCTTCCTGCCTTTTCAGTCGCCGCCCGTCGTGACTAACTTCGATGTTGCTTGAGATAAGCCTACGATATTATTTACACGGTGAATCGGTGAATTATTATTCTCCGGACCAGTTTACGATAAAAAGAGAAAGGTGCGTGTCAAACTCTTTGGATTAACGTATTGTAATTCGAAGAGTACGAGGTGAATTAAACGGATTGAATCAGTACAGTCAAAATGTTTGAATGATTTGCTGTTTATTTTGAAAAGAGAGTTGCAACTTGGAAGACAGATTGAGTAGGTGATATAAGAATATCTTATTTTAAGATTTTGTTAAATAAAATTGCCATTCGTAAATGTATTTAAGTGAGTAAATTTTACTTATTTTTTTGATTACGAGTATAAGTAACTCATTAAAATGTAAAGTACTGAAGTTTTAAATCAAATATTTCTTATCAGATTAAAAGTGTAGTTGAGCAACATGTTCTATGCAGATCTTCCCATACCTTCAACATTTGTACATAAAAACAAAGGACCCGATGCATCCGATAAGATATAAATAACGCGTAATTTGTTTGAGGATGATCAATTGTAATTTTACGGTTGACCTTGCTGAATGAGGTCTTTGCCGTATGTTTCATACACTCCGTTAAACAGCATTTAAAACTATATTAGAGACTGCAAGAACGTACCTACTGAGTTTTACTGTTTAGTAGATATATATTTGTAGACGTCCAAATATCCATAATATTTAATACTATTGACGTACCTACTACATCATGCGCTTTTGTTACTTTAATAATTTGATAATTTGATAATTATCTGATAAGGATCAACGAAAACTTTGATTCGAAAAAGATTCGCTAAAATTACGTAAATATCGTATTAAGTAGGAATAACATAAGAAAGATACGGATAGAGCTACTTCTAATACGAAATCCTTTTAAATATTCACGAACTCATATTCCAAAAAGTATGTGACAAAGAAATATAAAAACGAAGTATCAACATCATCATAAATAACATGCACGCTCATTGTTACTAGATACAATATTCACAACACGTCAGCGAAACTTCTCAATAGATACATCATCGTGCGTCCCAAAAGAGAATACGTAATCGGCGAAGCCTTTCCTCTCTCTGCTAAAGAATTTGGAGCGGCTGTGGGCAATTTGTTTCGCAATAAGGTCGCCGGGCCCCATCGGCACAAATGAAGGGTCAGCAGATAGACCTTAATTAAACACGACGAATTCGTTATCTCATCGAACTTTAGTATAAAGAGAGGAGACAGCAAACTTCGAACCCTTCACAACGCAGTAAGAAAACTTTACTTCGTCACGCATTCGCTCCGGTAACTTCTCGAATTATAGCTTAAATACCTTCTCATTTATAAAGTTACAACATCAGGTATGGGGTAAGGATCGCTTGCAAATGAAATTTGTTTAAGGTAATATAATCGCGTTGGACGAGGAAATTGATATATGAAACTCGTGACTACAAGTACTTATCTTGATACAGAAGAATTATGATCAGCAGAAATTGCGCGCGACTTGATACTTACCTGAAACAAACAAAAAGATAATTAAGTAACATGGTTATAAGATTAACTATTTGGATACCAATGAGGCGTGTAAAGAGCATTTAAGAAACCAGAAACATTGTACACAATTAATAGAGCAGGGTCGGCACGCATACACGATACTTCGGTATCAGAATGTAGTAACAATCAAACGTTCAAGTAGGTCGACCCTACTTGGGAGTAAAAAGGGCTGCGGGTTCGATGTCAATTTCGATTACGATTCCAATAATAACCTTTATTTCCGAAGCATTGGTGTTACTTTCGTATGATGCATTGGTTAGATCCCGAAACAAATTGTTTACGGCGATGAAAAGACCAATAAGATCGGCCATTGTGGTCAATAACGGATAATTGAAAAATACTCAGAAATTCGATTGTCAAGTCGCGCGAGAATACTTTATGTGATTTACGATGGCGCGAGTTTTTTTATCATAACACAATGTACGCGTGAACTGGACGGGGTGAAATATGACTTTTCCCGTATTTTTTGATGGACCCAACGATTTCGGAGCGCCAACGCGCCGTCGAGTTTTACGAGACAACAAACAATAAATAAACAAACAAACGTACCGTTGTTTCCTTATTTTGTAGATTTCAAAAACTAACTTGGTTAATTTTAACCAAGTTTTATATTCTTCATAGAATTATCGTTTAGTTGCAAGTACGAGAAATGTACTGTAATTATATTACAGACAACATTCTAAATTAAATTCTAATCATCGATCAAGCATTGTGACGCTGTCTGCGCGTGCGCAGTCGAGCGTGAAAATTTAAACTGATCGGAATAGGAATGCAATGATAAGTGAATAGATCTAATTAAACTGAGGGCATATTATAATACATCGTAGGGATCATACCAACAAACAGATGTTCGATTACATGTCGTGTTGCAAACAGATGCTGGCGATTTGTAAAACGATACGGATGCACGGATTTTTGCCGTCTTTGTTATTGCCACGGTTATCAGTTTGCAATTGGACTTTGCAACATGTTCTGTTTCGTTGCGAATAAATTGCAACCTAGCATAAAAAAACGTGAAGTGGCAAAATGTTTATAGAATAAGTAGCCTCTATACCATATGGCTACGATTTAGTAATCGTAAATGTTTATCTGTATCGTATATCAAAACCACTTGTTGTTAGTTTAATTGATTATAGATGAATTGAATGTAACGGTTGTAAGGTTGCTTTGCCATCAGAAGTGTGCGAGACAACTAGGCTATATACTGTACATATTATGTACAGTTCGCGCGCAAGTTCATTGCGGAGTAAAGGGGGGGAGCACAAATAATTTTGAGCTTTAATGACAGTATATTAAAGACGGCGGGGTGACGTGGGACGTCAGGCCCCTCGCGTGGAACTGTATAGGTATGTTTGTCAAACCCAAAGAGATAAGCTAGTACAATGATGACAGATGCTTAACAGAACTTGAGCGTGACATGACGCTAACAACGAATCTTCGTAAAGTGGATAACGCAGTGTACTAAGTATGGGCGAAGGTGTAATCCTTTAAAACAATTTTATTCCGGCCTCCTAAAGCATACCACACAAAATAATAGGGCGATAAAAGCCAACAAAGGAGCGGAAAATGATAAGTGGTCACTACCATTCAAAGACATCACAACAACAAAGCATTAGCAATACTTAGTGGGCCAATAAGGAAGAAGACACGGTTATATAATTTATAAGCGTGAGAGAGTGTGGTAAAATGGTTTTAACTTGACGATTCGTAGGGCAAAGATTTTGAAGGATAAGTTTAAATTTCTGTTTTTGGTCTGAGGGTAAATGTGTTCTTAACTTTATGTTTTACCCAAACCAATTAAATTAAATTCTAGTGTGTAGCTATAAGTATGTAGCTTCGACAAACAATACCCATGTAGCATTATTTTTATAAATTCCATTTAAGCTTCACAGTTTATATTACACTATACATGTAAAAACCACATGATAATGTAGCTACATTAGGGAGGATTGATAAAACCAAACTTTTAGCAAAAGTGCATTTTAGGGCGTTTACTCAGAACGTAGGGGGGAAAATAATAACATAACATCTGGCACATGTCACGAAGTTATTCGACGTGATAAGCGTGATAATGACTTTAATGTATTTTAATTTTTAATGTCCCGCCCCGTGCATTAAAGTCATTAAACACAGATTATGATGACAGTACATTCGTTACAATGAGAGGGGAACGTTTTATAAAATTATCATTACAATTAAATAAGGTTTTTCCCGTGTTGGATGCGGCACGTGTTCGTAGCAAATTGTCGCAAAAATAAAGGAGTGAGTGTAATTAGATGCCGCGGTCACTAAGCTTTATACAACGATCGATTTTTGGTATGTAAATTGTTGATAGCTGTAATAACTGTTATCATGGGATAATATTATTATAATGTATGAGGGAATTCATCAAAAATATTATAGTTATATACACATAGCGATATTTTTGCACAATTAGATAGTATAAAAATGCACTTCAAAATGTTTCGACAAAATTGTAATTAGTAAACATTAATATTGAAGAGACTACAGACTTCTACGACCCTGACCATAAAGGTAAACTGCTCATTAGTAAGACCAGATAAAGGCAGTTTTGCGGTATCTTAATCAAAAACATGTAAGTGACAAAGGTTTATTGTTGCTCATTCATGGACTGTCTTATTTTGGAACTTTACGTAGTAGTTGTTACTTTTATGGTCAATAACGGGTGAGGAGGAAAAAAAGTCAATTCGCAATAATGCGGCCGTGTCTCACGTTACGAAGTCGAGTTGTGCGGGGAAATGTATGGGATGTTTTGGGGCTTAGTTCCGGGAAAATAAAGAACTTATGTAATGATGTTCTTACACCAGGACTTCTTGTCGATTTGGAAGACATTTAGTTATGACGTGTACATTTGCTATTTTTAAAGTGGAGTGGACGTATAAAACTACAAAAAGCTTTTAATGTAGACTAACGTAAGTTACTCGATTTCAGGATAATAAACATGAGGTTTAAAATTTTAATGGAAAAATGTATGCTGCCGTCATAATGAAAAAAGACGAATCTACCAAAATAAAAAAAAAACAAAAAAAACCTGGGAGATGCGTCTTTTTCTCCTGATTTCGAAGATGTACCTATCTAGGTAACTAAATTTCGATAAAAATGTTAGATACGTCTTTTCATTATGACGGCAGTGTACTGCACCGGATGCGTATTGCCTATTAACATTAATATTAAGTAAGTTATTCTAAATCTACAACCGTGAAAAAGGGACGCGTGCACGCATTTTGATTCATTTATAAAAAACAGCCCTAACCTTCCTCAATCAACATAACACTAATAGCATTAATTAGGCGTCGAGTAATTGTGGATTAAATAAGTTAATTTTTATGTTTGACAATGGAATATTGATGGCTGTTGTATGTTAATTTCGTCTATAATTAATTAATAATCTTTTTTAGGGTACTTACGGCTTGTACTCGTACATTAGGTATATTACGTACATCAATATTTATTTTAGCGCGTGGGTAGTTACTTGTTATGGCTAACTGAAATTAATTCAATATTTATAATTGTTTATTTATGTTTTTTTAGTGTTATAACAAATCGGGTATATTTGTGTGCCTGGGAAATTGGCGTCAACCCATGGCCCACTACTGATCACGGGTCACTCCTCGTAATTGAGGAGGCCTGTGCCTAGGAAATTATATACCTAATTATAATTATTATTTATACATAGGCACTACAACTTTGCTTGGTACATCGCTTTACCTGCGTCGGACTAGACTGGTAAATAGAGTAGACAACTACACTCAATTGTGCATATTATAAATCTATTCCATAGTTACGTACGCTACAATTTAGTGAATACGAGAACGGCACGCTTTATGAATGTGCAGATGTTGTAGAAGCGGCGGCTTTATCGACGCGATTCACTGTATAATAACATTGTCAGTTATTATTTGGATTATTGTATGAAGAGTATTGTGGAGAGTGAATGGCCACATGGCATCTAAATTTGGAATTTATTAATTGTTTTATTGTTTGGCTTTTTATTTAAGTTTTTTGTATTATGTCAGATAAATTTCAAGTACCTGATAATAAGTTTAATTAAAATCATCACGCACAAAATAATTATTAGTTTTAAAATGGCACGTATTTCGCTGTAATAGTATTATGCTTATAAAAAATTATAACACTAACTTTTTATTGAATATAAACGACATAGGTACATAATGAAAAAACTTAATCAAACCGTCAAATTATTTTATCGAAACCTTTGACCCCATAAAAGTCGCTAAAGTAGCTCCGAGCCTCGTGACCCAATTCGGGAACGCACTTAGCTAATTCTAACAGTTTTGTTATCTGTGTCATAAATATACTTTATCTATGCACGTAAGAGGGCGTGATAAAAGACACGGTCGTACGGATGGGCCACATACGCGAGCGAGCGCGTATGAATGAAGTACGTGAATGGACAAATCGCCATGTGGTTGAGTTGTTTTGGTAAAAAATACTCCAGCTGTCGCTTACATACGGTAGAATTTAGTACAATTCAATCATAATAGTGGTTTAGGACGTTGCGATGTCAGCTTGGCTTAGGGGAAAACAAAAATGGGCCGGTGCTATAAATGTTAGTATACATGATTTTTTATATTGTTCTACTGAATGAACGTGGAGGAATCAATGCACATTGCCTTTACCATTCACCTTAACTGATTACCATCGTAAAATAGAAAACCGATAGTAACAAGTCTTACATCCAAAATTGTTGCTGCCGTTAGAAATTGTCCTAACGTCATAGTAACTCGAATTCGTAACGCCAGTTGCCAACATACTCGTAGCCCCGGGACGCGAATTTCCTCTTCCTGACAGCGTCCCGCAAATATTAAGGGAGCATGTTTATTTTCCGGGTACTTTCTCCAGTGATTCTCATTTTAAACATAATATGGTTCTCGTTACAATTATCACCTACTTACTGTTTTCAACATTTTAGTAATAGATAT
>DWKA01002133.1:0-11114 GCA_018249155.1 Panoquina ocola ocola
CGACATTTAAACAAGATAAATATTAGCTACAAAATAAAATAAAAATCATTGAGACATAAAATTATTTCATGAGGACCTAAACCCCATAGTAGGTTGGGCATTCTCCTTTTGTATAGATACTTAAATATACAGTACATTTCGAAACGCATCTTTTATTTAGTCAAGACGCCCAGACCACAACTGGGGCTTGATGCGCAACACGGGTCAGCACCAAAAACTGTCTTGAAACATTTGAAAAAGTACTTTAATTTGCTTAAAGTTTTCGTCTCAGTATATTGATACGGATAGTATTTGCCTTCGATTTTGTACGTGACTAATAATTAATAATAATAGTAAAGAACACACGTAAATGCGTGTCTGAGATCTAGGTAGACCCAAAACAGCAATTAAAATCTAAATAATTCATGCTTGAGTATAGACCCAAGTGGGATACAACTGAACACTTGTTCAAAATCAAAAGCCACCATTTCGGAAAGGTTATTTGGCGTGTTTTGGTTTGGTGCCTTCTGGTGCCTGTATTTCTATGCCTATATGAATTAATTATTAAAAAACAAGCCAGCCAAATTCAAATTCGAATTCGAATGAACGAAGATCAAAAATGATACCCGTCAATATTATAAACTCAACTCGTTTTTGCGTGTGACGACCTTGAATTGTTCTACAGTAATCTTCGATCACCAATAGTGATCCCCAGTTTTAAATAAACACTAGCATTCTTATACTAAAATAGGCTAACGTAAAAGTAGACAGACTTCCTGATGGTGAGATATTACCGTCAACTGGGAATCACCATGCAACGCCGGCCCTAAATGGGGGAACTCTTACACCTGTTTTAATCCTCTATCATAACGCTCTGGGAAAACCCCATCGTTCTACGGGATGCAATTCTGTTAAGGTTAATGAATTGTGTGTGAACAGATAGCCAAAACGTAGCTTTCACTTTCTACCTAACGCGATACACCGGTATGGTAATGGCATTAGATAACATCACTTCTATATGTTACAGTTACGATTTAAAATCCTTTTTCAAATGCAAGACAGATTGTGATTATTTGTGTGGAAATATTTAAAAAGATGGTGGAGAGTGACAAGCTCCTATTCACTAATAGCACCTAGCACAATTACAATTAATAGCACTCGGGTGAAGCCAGTTGACGTCAATTAAAACATAGTATAGGCACCTACTTGATCTTTGGAAAAATAGTAATAAACAAAATGTATTTACCTGCGGCGGCATTCCAGCAACCATGGCGTACGCTATACCCTGAGGTATAGACGTTAGTCCTACGGTTATTCCTGTAATTAAGAAGTAAACTTTTTATATAACATCAGGTACAAAAATACAAAAATCTAACCATTTTCTGTCCCAGTCAGTCTCCTTTCGCGAGGTTATCCTTTTGAAGTGACGTTAGTTTTCAAGGAAAAAGAAATAGCATTGATATTAAAACATTTTTACGTAATCAATGATAATCATTCATTCGTTAAACATAATTTTGATAAAAAATAATAAACAGTTGGTACCCTTATTTGTGGGTATTCGCTGAGAACTTTTATCGCTACAATAAAATTGTGGTTTTAATTTTATCACCTAACAATTTATTTTATTCATTGAAGCTTGAATTCAAAAAAGTAATCTATACTCTGCAAAACTATAACCAATCGAAAAATAGTGTTAAGTATGTGTGAATAATTTCACACGCAACACAACATCCCTGATCGCATTAAGATACGTAAGTCGACGTATAATTAGGATATCCCTGGCTGGTCGCACATTGTAGGCACGTTTGATATCATTTTTATTGAATCACGTGCTTTCAATGTCATAATTATCTGCAAACACAGCATTACTACGCTGTCTATACGAGATTATTTACCAAAGCAACAAACTCGTAAGAAAAAATGGGAGGATGCGAGAAAGTCGTATTATAGACTTGTTTCCTCCCGAGGAATTGTCCGCCTGGAATTTGACTGATCTCGTGGATTTCCGGGATAAAAACTATCCTATGTGTTAATTCAACTCCTATAATATCCTATGTGTTACTCTCTATATGTGTGCCAAATTTCATGAAAATCGGTTTAGCAGTTTTTGCGTGAAAAGGTAACATATAAACAAACAAACATACAAACTTTCGCATTTATAATATCAGTAGGATTAAATTTCGATTTTGGCACTTTTTGTCTACGACGAAATCACAGACTTATGAGATATTTCTTGTAAAGGTATACGAAGAATTTAAACACTTTGAAAAATGTTGAGCAGAGCACGGATCGATGCAAAGTAGACTAATTGTAAGTCACAAGTTAAATACCAACATTTATTCCTAATCGCCTAGTACTTGATATCTAGGTTGTAGCCAAGTGGATTTAAATTACATTCGCAGTCTGTAGGCCATTGACGAAACTCCTTAATAAGCGCCTTTTTACACAAACAACCTCAAACGGGTATGGCTATTGCGTTCAATTACTGTACCTACAGTACTGCCTATTATTTTTTTCTATCGTTTAAAGTCAGAACTAAGAGCTCCTGCCCTTTCCACTCTTTCTCCGGTAGAACTACTATCGTTACAACCCATATATCTCCCACTGCTGGGCTCGGGTCTCCTCTCATAATGTGAGGGGTACAGGCCATAGACCACCACGCTGGCCAAGTGCGGATTGGCAGACTTCACCCACCTTTGAGAACATGTCACAGTCATGGACATGGAACTTGGCAAGAATCTGAAAGAGACAATAAGATGCGCAGAGCAAAAAGTAGAACAAAACGACTTCTGCGCATCCAATTTCTGTTTCTACGTCTTTCTATGTTACTTGTCCATGACTATACTATAAAAGTTAATATTATTATACCACATCACATCGCGTATACAATACGTACCAGCTATCAAGTCACGCAGGAGATACTCGACGCTGTACTTGGGCAGCCAGATGGTGATCGGCAGCCGCCGGCGCCACGACTCCAGCCCGCAGAGCTTCTTCGCGGTCCGCCGCACGCGGTCCTCTCGGACATGACCTGAACAACCGTTTAGAGTTATGAGATCCTGGTAATGAGCGAACAAGCGAGCCAATAACTTATAGATCATTTTGAAATTACGTTTTTATTTACTTGCAATTCATTTGTTTGTTAGTTACATGGTAATCCTGACCCACTCCTGACCTAAAGAACCGTTTGAAGTTATGAGATCCTGGTAGATGTATGACAAGCGATCCAATGTTTTAGTTACTTCCATTTCAAAATTACTTGCCAAAAAAGCTTTTATTTATTTGCAATATTTTTAGTTTGTTAGTTGCATGCTGTTCCTGAAGGTTAGCAGCACGTTAAACATAATAAAATTATTATTACTTCTAATTTCATAAGCAATTAAAATACTAAATGTACTACAAAATGAAATGAACTCATAAATAATATTCAAACGATAGAAACCTCTTTTACAACTACCCACTCTTATGAAAAGGAATGCAAAATACTGTAAGTAGAGACAATGGGTTCCCTTTTATAGCGTGCCGCGGGTCTGATAGCTAATTATGTTACTGACCATTGTTACTGATCTGAATATTAATTTGCGAATAACTTACGATACTTAAACACTAGGAGATAATTATTTTAACACTGTGATAACGACTTTGTATCACTACTCCAAGAACCCTTTGGTTAATTTGACCGCGATATAGTAAAGTTAATCCCTTTGAAGTGGAATGCAGTATTAACGTAATCAGGTATCACCTACATACCTAATTACAAAATATTACTAAATAATCATACACATAACATAATAATCAATTTTACATTAGACGTACTACGTATTACTTACGAGTGTTTTTAAGGATGTGTGGATAATTAGATTTCTTTTCTACTTATTTTGACCCAGACATAACTCTTGAAGACCATGAGAAGACACCGTGTTCTATTCGATAATTTAAGATCATATTTTGTTTGCGAATGCTATCATTACTTTCTTAATTAACTTTCATCAGTTTTACTTTTAACCAAGATTCAGTTTGTCTCTACACTCTAGGCCCTATATCATTATGATGAAATTTTGATATAATGAAAAGTCAGTAACTTAACGACAAGTAGAAGATTATATTTCTATAAATTAATTATAATAATTGTGGCTATGGTAACAAAGATTAAATTATCTACGAAATGAAAAAAAAATATAAAAAGTATTTATTTCACTTTTGTATACCTAAGTAAACACAGCTCGTACTCAATCAAAAGTTACCATATTTTTTATCCTCAATATTCACATTCAATCTCATGATATAAAACCAACTATCACCGAGCACATCACCAACGCGTTGCCGGCTAGAAAATCCGTGTACACAAACAATTTCAATTAGGTATCAGGCAATAATAATGCAAACCCATCACACCAACAAGACTGTCAACATGTGCATGAAGACAATAAAAATTAATAAACAAATCATTTATCATACCAATAACGCCGCTCATGATTCACAGCTACCACGCTACCACGCTACCACTCACACGCGCGCCGCTCACAGTCGCTCATGAGCTAGTGACGTCGGGCGCGGCGACTCATTAGCTAAGGTAACCGGCTCAGGCCGTATTGCCAGCGAAGCGAAATTTGAGAGCATTGCGATTAGTTCGGAGAAATGTAACGCTAGCAAAATTCAAGGACTCTTTCAAATTATCGTAGGTTTTTAATCAACTATCAATTTTTTGTAGATAAATTTAAATCAAATTTCTTGCCTCACGTTGTTGACTTGACCATAATTATAATTTTGAACGCCGAATGATACAACTAAGCATAAATAACCATTAGAATTAGTAGATCAGAAACATCAATAATTGCTCTTGTACATGCACAGGAAGTGAGGAAGTTTGCTGGAGATACAAAATTGCTGTCTTTTTCATTGCTTAATTTTATAAGTATTGCTCCTGCTCCGATCAACGATTTTTTTTTTATTTATTTATCATATAACAACATATTACAATTAGTTTTTTTGGTAAGATTAACATCCAAAAACCAGAAAGGTAAAGCATACGGACTCGGTTCTCGGTTTCGATAAACTTCTTATTTTTGCCTATCATCGGTGACACATGAAGAAAACAAAGGAAATTAGATACCTAATACCAAGAATAATCTGTCATATAAAAATGACTATTCCATGGTTCCATCTAATACAGGCAAGCGTGACATGGGCGAATATCGGTATGCCTTCATCATTACTTAACACAATAGACTGTAACATATTCATTCTGACAACACTGAACTAGGTATTTAGGTTACGTGTTGATAACGCGGTAACGTTTAGCACAGTACAATAGAGACTCCGTAAAAATTATCATTCGGATGATGTACCCATCGAGCATATAACCAATAGAACGGTAAAGTAAAGTTATAATTATGTATCGTTCGAAAACAAATCACGCCAAAACACTGCGCTGGTCGCTGCGCTCTAATTGGCCGACACACAGCTCACTTGGTCACTTGGTGCGGTACTGTTGGAAATTGTCATTTATCAGTGAAATATCACTGATCAGTGGCGGAATTTTCTAACTCCTATTACTGCTCTATTAGGTTATATGCTCGATGGATGTACTTAACTTACTCTTGACTTCAGCAGAACTGGTGTCATTTTTAAGTATTTTTTCAAGAAACGAGCCATACCACACTACATACTACAAACAACTAATTATCTTATAACTTAACTCCATCGATAGGACAGTATCCTAAAACGTTTGTAAAACCGGTAATAAAAAGGGGGTTAAATTATGTAATTTGATTTAAATAATCACTAGCACGACACAGACTTGAGATAATCATAACATGCCTATAAAATGTAAATATCTACGAATGCAATTCCCGGCAGCATACGGTTTTTGTTCACTTTCCACGGTTATACTTTGAACTATAACATAACTTGGTATCAGTCCGCTGTAGAACACGGATCTTGTAATAGAGGAGGCCTGAACGATTTTCCAATGGAATCTCCATGATATTACAAGAACAGACGTGAAAAATTATCTGATGATAAGTTATTATCCTCATAGCCTATTTCTACTGGTAACTAAAACGGAAAAAATCTCTTATCATAACAATAGTTTTATGGGTGATACGAGTTATCAATGTACCAGGATAACAGGGTCACGGGCTGGTATCATCAACCTAAACCGGCCGTTGAGTACGTAACTCAAGTAATATTTAACTCAAGATATTTGCATGTAAACACGTGCATAAGATCTCCCTCGTTTGCGAATATGCAATTCACTTTCGTATGCACTTTCGTTTTACGTTTAAGCGTAAAATACCATCCGTGAGTATGATAACCTCGGGTCGCTGTGACATTCAACACTTTTCATTATAAATAAAACTTATTTTTGAAGTGAAAACTTTTTTCGGTAGGTAGGTGAAATACTTACAGGTTCGTGTAAAGCTAGCCGAGATACTCCGAATGCTTTTTCTACTTAATATTTCTGGTCATATTACATTTGGTTTTAATGTTCGCAAGATGTTTTTCAGACCGAAACATTATGTCATACACACACTAGGAAGTTTTATAATTTTATTGTAACTGAGATCTTGAGTCACAACTTCTTGATGTATACCAGAATATTATACTATTAGTATGTTATTACGGAAGCCATTGGCCCCTATGATATGGGTTTACCAGGTTAGGGTAAAGGATTCTTGTTAATTTAGTTATTTTTGCTAGATATACTAGAATAAGGGGAAATTTTGAGGCTCTATATAAGGATGTATTTTTCGTCGTTTTGTAGCATTATATTGCCTCAAATACCTGAGTTTTCTACACCAGGCACCTTACTAATTCTTACCTTTAATAAATGCTTGATTGCTATTATGGCTTGTCAATATGACGAAGCAGTAACCAAATAATCCTATCGGATAAATTAGACCAAAGAGCAGACAGTGTTTAAATTATTATCCACATAATATGTCAAGCTTTTGTTAGCATATCTTAAATATTTTGTTATAAACTACACAATTAATTCTTACATGCAGAATTAGTAGTATTTACATTTCTTTTTTAAGATAACACAACACAGTAATGTAGTATTTAGTAAGAAACATCCAAATATCTCCAAAAGATTTAGTAAATCTAGTAAAATCCAGTAAAAACGCAACTCATGCATACACTTCTAAAATGATCTCTCAAGAAGTTTACAAATGTTGGAGATAAAAACCGAGATTTAATATTTATAAATCCATGTAAGCATTATAAAAACCATTTAATCATAATCATGTGAATAGATGATGTTTAGCCATGGTCACAATACTCACAATCCATGCGACTGGGTCTACAAAATTTGTTGGTACAAAATAAATATTGTGAGGCCCATAGATTAATTTGAACCCCTCTGGATAAGACCACAACATTCAAACAATTTGGCTAAAGGGCTAAATCCCAAAAAAATTTAGTTCAATTCTGCAGTTATTGCAAATATAAAATTATATATCCCCATAGCCTAGTTGACTGAGTAGTGACTCTACTCAGTGGCCTGGCATGGGATCAAATACTAATGTGATGTTTTATTTGTGTTGTATAATGCTACTTGCAACACGGGTAATCCTAATGTGGATATAATATGAGCGTGTGCTCTATTTATTTATTTTTTATTATTTATTATAACTTGTCTTAATAGAGACTTGTTTTAAGTATAAACTCTCAGGAACGCAGCATGTTTGCTGAACACAAGATCATGGATAATTAAACAAGGGTACACATTTTTGGGGAATCGTGTTAAAAATGTTAAGTTTTTATGAGAAAATATACACTTACTTACATACTTTCCTGTCAAAAAATATTAGCAATATATTTTAGTACACGGCACACACTCCTGTCAATATATATTAGCAATAAGTATGTGTTGTTAACATATTTTTGCTAATATTTCTTATGTATTATGTCTTGTGTATTAAGATATTGATATTATCTGTTACTGATATGATAATATTGACACCTACTTGATGTTATTATATTTCTGTTACATAAAATGCACTTTATTAAAAAATAGCAATTTATCTCTACCTAAATGATTATATAATTTTATTAAAGGGAAAAACAACCAACTAAATACCAGTGCATTATTCACCAATCAATCTTATAATTTATATGTAACACAAGGGGAAGCATACCATCAGCCATGGATTTTGAATGGTTAATAGATAAGTACAAAATTTAAAGTTATTTACTGTTGGATATGGAAGAGCAGAGGACAAACCATTTAAAATAAAAGGTTTTGTCGCAATGTCATGCCTGATAATTTTTATTGAATAGCAGAATTATGTTACAGTCAAGGTATGTCAATACAACACAAACAAATCAAACTAAAGTCTAATCTAATCTGAAACTTAAAACAAAGGACCACTTTACAATACCGATTTTATGAAACAAAATAATTGTTTTCGCTATAAATTTCAATTGTAGCAACCTGATATCGTGCCCCACATCCGCTAGCCTAGTTATACTGCAATAAAATAACATATTCACTTAAATTTCTACGTAAGTTGTGCAACTATTTAGGATTTGTTCCAATTATTCAATAACATAAAAATCACTCACCCAAAAGTGGTCTTCTCGGGTCATTGGCATCCATAATTTAACGTTCAATTATTGTTTTCATAGCAGATAATAACATATTACTTGTAAAATATTGAAACATACAAATAGAGTTGTATTTTACTGTCGTTTCAGTTCAAAACATTGCAGTATTCCGCAAACAGAACAATCATCAGTCAATGTCAATCAAACATAACAACAACAGAAGTTGACAATCTTGATATAACAGTGACAGTTGAACGGAGCCAATGACAGATACAGTTACGTTCCGTTACAATCATAATTTTTAATGTTCCAACTCACATGGTAGGTACTTATCAAGTTTTCTTTCTCTTATTGCTTTTTAAACCTATGAATGTTGAAGATTTACAATAATATATTATATCAAAATCGATAAATTTTTACTCAACAGATTTTCAAGTTTACTTAATAAAATTGTTTTCTTTAAATGCCATTTGCAGGATAACATACGCCACCCAGGCATGTCCATAGTTATTATTGACCCACTCTACCGATTCCAGCGAACATGCCGGTATAAGCCCAGCCACCCATGTCCATAGTTATTATTGACCCACCACTACCGATTCGAGCAAACATGCCGGTATAAGCCCATGTACGCAAATCCAATTTTTTGAAATGCGAAATGAAGCGCACGTGTAAGTGCATATGCCGAAATGACCGTATACGTGCAGAAAAAAGCGCTTATCTGAAACCGCCTTAGCATAGCATAACCTACTTAATTATGTATATAAGAAAATAAAATAGGTATACTGTACAATTCTACACAGTCATGGGCATACCGATCTTATCTTATTTCCGATATCATCTTATTTCTGTCGGAAGTAGGTACCTATTTTATGTCAGCAAGTAACTCAAAATAGAGTCCGTAGAGATTGAGTGATTGGTTGAGAATCAAGGTTAGAGAATTAGTAACGGTAAGATTTAAAGTCAAACTATGTCACTCTTACTACACATTGGGTACCTACCTACCTACCTTAGTAAAGTTCAATCTGATTATTTTTTTTTACTAACAAAAGTTAACCCTGATAACGAAGCCAACCAACCACGCCAACGATTGCAACAAAGTTGTCGATATAGTTATGGTTTACGTAATTCCGTCGCTATGCCTATTGAAATTGATCGGTATTAAGAACATTCTCCTAATTGGGTCGGACGTGGAAATGCGCGTGGTGCCCGATAACCTCCCTATCGCAATATAATAAACCGGTTTATTCTGGTATACGGAGTCTAGAATAAAATTGACATTTCGACATACGAGTTATCAGCATCATTACAACCCATATATAGGTACATAGCTGTCCCACAGCTGGGCTCGGGTCTCCTCTCACAGTGTGAGTACTTATTGGTAGAGTTCACACACCTTTGAGAACATTATGGAGAACTCTCTGGTGTGCAGGTTTCCTCACGATATTTTCCCTCACCGAAGCAAGTGATAATTAACTGATAATACGCACATACCTAACTTATAGGAAATTAGTGGTGCGTGCAGATTAGCAAACCGCCCTCGCTTCGCTTCGGTAACTTTCGCTATGGGGGCATCTCGATATTATTTTTATTAGTTTAGCTGATCCCGTGGTATGCCATATCCAGAACTCAATTTTATATTAGGATCTTTGCTTTTAGCATTTGTTATTTTCTTTTAAATTAATTTGATAAATATGACTTAACTAATTTTTGAATTCACTTTCCTGCTCATCTCTTTAAGTCTTTAAGGGTTGATTTCCAGGATAGTGTAGATAGGGATCCGCATTTTTTTAAACACTGTTTTGCACTGCAAGAATTAATGTTACACTATCAGGACTCAATTAGGCTATTTGTGCATCCAGGGAGGAATATGAGTGTAACTGCAGTGCTTAAGTTACATAACAATTTAACCTCAAGTTACAACATGATGTCACGACCATGGTTGATTGTAACATACACATACCTAATTAACTTCAGTCATAGTTGAGTCGTTAGTGTTGACTCTAGATATACTCGTAGAAGATCGATCCGGTATATTCCAGACTACATAGGTTTTCCTCGAAGCTAATACTCCACTGTCACTACTAGAGCTATTTATAATAATATAGAAAGAGAATAGAAATAGGAAATAAAATATAACTTATTACATAAAAAATAAATAGGTACACACAAAAAATAATTCTATCGCAGTTTGACGTAAAGATAGCACTCAGTCCAAAGCTACGGTACTGGTCGCCGTTGCTGATTTTCAGTATGCCCCTTAAGTAGGTTCTTATTATTCTTTTTACATTATTATACGTATCTGCATAATATCCGTATAATCTATAGACAAGATTGACAGTGGTTGGGTATTAGAATACAACTATACTATTTGATTGTTTTCATCTTGATTTGAGTATAACGGATAGATGGAATACCGAGAGTGACTTTAATTATAATAATTTATTGATATACAATTGATAAAGATTATGTTTTTAGAAGCAAAGTTGTAATGATTTACACAGATACTAATCAAATGTATTGATTACTTTATGTTATTAAATAACAACTCCGTTCAACACTTGACACGTCATAATTATGTT
>DWKA01002134.1:0-11112 GCA_018249155.1 Panoquina ocola ocola
CAGAAGTTCGTTTTTAGGTACCGAGCCAATCACGATCCCCCGATACCTAAAAACTACTTCTGCGCATCTATCTGTCTCTTTTTTCGGCTGGCCAAGTTCCTTGGCCTTGAAATTTTGAAATGTACGGCAATTTTTGTAGTGAAATTTCATTGTCGTGCTAAGAGTACAATTTTTGAGGTGAAACCAAGAACATCGAATGCTATTACTTAATGGTGGCACCACAGGGTGGCACCATCTAATGGGACAACGTCAAACTTTCTTAATAATGACTATTTCTAATTAAGAGTTTCAAGGCTTGCAGTGTATGTACAATATCTATCTACTACCATCTTGTTCTTCTTTATCTTATTTTTGTTTATCAGTTATATTTACATACAAATACGAAGAAAAAATGAACTATTGGTGTAGTTCAACTTTCGTATCTTTAAGTCCATAAGCTAACTACAAAACGCCCTATGGCCATTTAATTACTCTACTTCCATTGACTTTTACGTCTGTTTACTTGTGTTTTGCTGCAAAAATGGGCCAGCGCTAGCAAAGGCTATTCAAATGGTCTCTACAAACGTTATTTGTCATTTGACGATAAGAAAAACTACTCAAACAATAATAATACTATACGTACTTGATTTATGAATTTTGAAGTGAAAACTTCTTTAGTATCGGTAGTGATTTGGAATTTGATGAAACGAAAATTTAGTGTCCCTTAAATGACTGTCCCCAACAAGTATGAGAATTTAAATAATATTTAAATATTCAATAATGAATTATTTCATATTTAATAATTTCCTCGAGCTTTCGTGAATTAAATAAACATAAAAAAGATGAGTCGATAGTTCCGGAGAAATAAATGTCATATCGCAGTACAGTAAAAAGTACTAAATGCACTAGACAGATGGCGTTGTAAAATAGTTCTAAATGTACCGGACAGATAGCGTTATGTGAAATCGATTATTCTCATTCTTTGAAGCTTTTGAAGGTTTCACTTCTACCATGCGTGAATTGCACACATGTTTATTTTTTTGTATAACATCGACCTATTAACTCAATGTACGATAGGATGCACAAAAGACACGCTTTTTAAGTTGAGCTTAAAGGTTCAAATATCCCCTAAAGTATAGCCTAAGAATCTACTCTATGTGTTTTCCTACACAAATTGTTATTAATAATTAATAATCCTTCCTATTTATACCCCAAACATAGGAAGCAATCTAATCCCCACATCCAATTACCGCACACGAAAGACAAACAGGATTCATCTCATTATAATCTGTGTTTGTGTTTACTCATAAAGCCACGTGAAATTAATTACACGGTAAGATGTAATAAACTGAATATAAATTGGTGTGAGCACGTACGGATATCCAGACAAATTTATGAGTATACGAAAGTAATTAAGATTACGTCAGCCGTTCGCTATTCGGATATAGCAAGATAGCACTAACAAGCTTTTTGCGAATTAAAAACCTATTTCGCAGCTCGGTAATCAGACCTGAGCCACACATTGTTTGCTAATTAACGTGTAAGTCTATTCAACGAATGTAACGCAATACATCGATCGGTTAGCGTCTATTACGTATATGGCTTGACGGTGTTTAGTGATTATGAGTGTTATGAGCCAAAAATGAGTAAACAATCCACGTGGTAGTGAGCGATAACCTTTGTCCATAGAGGGATGTCAAAGGTGCATGTAAGCTAGAAATGAGAAAGCTGCGGTGCTGACAAGAAAGGAGTAGCAAATGAAAGAAAATAAACTGGCTTTGAAGCCCTGAAAGATTTTTTGAGACCGTTTCTAGAAAATTAGTCTAATAAAATATCTACACAAAAATCGTGTATCTATTTATATGTATCGGACTGGCTGTTAGTAAAAAAAAATAAAGATATCAAAGCGATTTCAAATAAATTCGATAGAATATTCGGAAGAACACTGACAGCGAGGACACGATTTAGAGACGTATTGAAGATTGGTCGTGGAAGACATGGAAACGAAGATATTATGGAGTACCTACTAACAGTATCGAGGAGATAATTATAGTCATGAAGTATAGTGAGATATAGAGTTACAAGTTACCAAGCCTTCTGCCGACACATGTGTAGCTACTTATATGTATGTACAAGTACCTACATGAGCACACGACAGCATTGTATCACTTATTAAGCAGATTAGTTGTGACGTCAGTACGTATGAAACTCCATTCAGAGCTAGCAGACGGGCGATGAATTTTTGAGAGGTCTCGTGTGCCGAGAACAGTGACTGGGGCTTGAAAGAAATCGGCCCGCAGATAATGAAGCAGACGTGTTTCATCACGACGCGAGTGGGTAATAGCGGGCTCGTTGACAAATTTTGCGCGCACTTGTTAAAATTTTAATTGGCCGCGTCGTTGAAATTAGCATGACTTTAAAGTATGACATATATAAGTAAATATATAAGCGTACATATATACCTATTTCGTTCCCTTGCACACAGAGAAAGTGTATGGATATGGTGACTTTTAATTCTGAATTATTAATGGCTGTTTACCTATATAGTTTTTTTATGCCACAATTTGCATTATTATCTGGTTCGTTTGTTGGTCTTAGGTTGCTCTGGAAGCTTGTGGTTTGAAGTATCTGACTACCGTGTGCCGAGTTAGAGTTCTTCTAATGAGTCGGTCGACGTAACATCACGTATTATTAATATTACTTTTTATTAAGTATTGGAAAATTTAGTTTCCTTTAACTGCCGCCAGACGGCTCTATTTCGATCCTATACAAAATTTAGTTTGCGTCAATTGAGTAGTTAAGAACCTCGCACTAGGGCCTCAGTTCTAAGTAAGTTATAAGTAGTGTAATATCAAACAAGTAATTCTATCTATCTATCTAGCAGCCTTTCGTTGTCCACTGCTGGACGTAGGCCATAAACAAGTTATTACCTAAACATGTGTAATGTGAAAATTACTTTTTACCGGTATTCATTTATGTACGCGGAAATATTCCCACAAATGTATGTACGATTCAATTTAAAAAGTTTATATCTTTATAGTTTTTCATCTATATTAAATTTTGTACCAACATTATTCGTTGAACAATTTTTAATGCCTTCTTAATATTCTGGACATTATCTGTTACAACTTTGTAGATATATAGATAAGCACACTTAAGTAAAAAAAATTGACTGTCACAAAACAGTTCAGAATTAAATACATACTTACACAACCCTACATTATGACTCTTAAGACCTTAAGATATGCAACATTCATTACTAGATATCCAACCTACAGGCATCGTCCAAAACTAAGCTAGATCAACATAAATTCCAACGTACTTCTCAGGCCACGTCACCCAACACTCAAAGATTATCACAAAGCCGTCACTTCTAGACACGTCATCACACTTAATACTGCAGGAGGTAAGCGCGGCAGACGTTGTAATGAAGTAAAATATTCATCAGACCCCGTCTGAGACCGGCTCCGCGCCCGAAACATGACCGCCGTTATTCTGTGACAGACGTCTATCCGGGTTCCTTTAAATTATTTATAGTACGCGTATATTATGAAATTATTAATCGTAGAATAGGTTACCGAGCTAGCTCGCTAGAATTGGGGTGCTTTAAAATTTACTGGGATATAATGTTTCATCTTTCGATGCAGTGGCAGATTAAATCTGAAGTTGCTGTATTGAGCAGATAATAAGTACTTAATTTTTAGCTGGAAAATTAGTGTCGCTTTTCCGAATAGTTTTGGTTCATAAAGACATCAGTAGAACTAAAGGCTGATCATCTAAAATACTTATAAGACTACGTGACTTAATAGTAAAATAACTACACTTTGTATGATATGTTAATGCTTTACTAAAAACCCATCATTACCATTTAAAAACCTAACTGATAACTTGGAGGTAGAAAGTTATGATTACATTAAAACGCCAATAAGGGCAATTTATTTCAGTCCTATCACAGTTCACGAAGATTTAGTATTAGATATATTTTATATTTTAAAATCATCGCTAAGACCTAATTGGCTTCCCGACAGCGCTCCGAAAATAGTCTCATTTTTAATCAACTTAAAATAAGGCGTTAGATAAAGTGGTTTTCAGACTGCGAAATATGAATATTTTTACCATCATCGGCAATTTTCCAGAATAAGGGTAAGGTTGAGGTGCGCTCCTAAATTTTTGAGCGCTCAATGGGTATGAGTTGGCGGTTTTTGGATGACAATCTGTGGCGTCGTATCAAAAGGGAACAAACACTGCCTACCACTGATGAATATAGCAGCTACACCTCATTTAAGGGGCATATTGCAACTTTTACTTACGTGTTTATGCTTATCAGGTTAAATGCTTCTTAGTAGAGTCATTGTGAAAAACTTAGATATCAGCCTAACACATATATCTACAGTAAAAGGTAACTTGAAATAATATCATGTAACAATAAATTAGCTATTTTAAAATAGGTACTTGACTAAATTTTAATTAAAGTAAAATATTTTTTATTCTCAATCCTAAACCCCAATTTACTCCTTAGGGTACTGATTGATCCTCATATCTCTTTCCTTCACACGTAAAAGTCGTAAGTAGAAGTGTGGTACAGTCGCGCACTAAACGCTCGCTGTAAATAAGCACATCACAGCGACATACCATAATTTTTCATGACAATCCTCGAGGTCAACGTCCGGCGAACGTCTTAAGATTTTAAAAGCGGACACAGTCTGAAAGTGTTCGTATGCAAACGCAGAAAGCAGGCTCTTTGCACAGCTTGAGAGGCCTCCAGGATATTTTTTTTTCCATTTCATGCCTTCAACGTTTTTCAGCTTTACATTTATATCGCACTTAACCAGCATGCAAGGATTTTGAATAAAATTTCACATTCATAAGGACGCCCTGAGCTATCTCGTTCTACGGAATTTGTGTGCGGTATTTAAAAGGCGTACTTAAATATACTAAGCGCAAGGACACCAAGTGTTTTCGAGTTCCAAGTCTTAAAAGTCTTGTACTTACACTAATGAACGTCATTTTGACAACATAGCTGGAAAAGTGGGCGATTACCGTTATCGCAGGCCCTTGAATAACCGAACATTAACTGAAAATTTTGAATTCAAATTGTGTTGCTGCTTATAAACAATCATGAATCTTTATAATTTATTAAACTGCCTTGTAATAGTAAATTAAAATACACTAATACTTGACACTTCATCTGTACCTACTTGCGTTTAAATAAGTTGATTTCTGCTTCTCATAATTTGGCAGATTTTTTAAACTGATTATTTGCAAATTCTAGGAAACATAAGACCTACTCAAATTTACAAATTAAAAAATCACTAATATTTCGGTGCTTTATCTATTATAGATAGAAAATAGCTATAGTTATAGTTCAGGTAAAATTCAAAGATCTTTCAACATAAGAATCCATCAAACTTCGTAACAATATTATAGGAGTTCGCCATTTCTAGTGGAAGATTCCCAAAGTTATATTATTACATAGTAATTACGACATGAATGTATGCGATGCTATATCAGGTCTTTGTTCCTGACAAAGGTTGACAAAGGAACGGTGCTTCAGTTTGGCAAGAGGCCTTTACACGAGACGCGGTTACCGCTGTGTGTGTCACGTGAAATGATCTCTGTGTATATGTGTGTGGGTGTAATATCAGTCTTCATATGAAAATTTTATTGTTCCTAGCTTACGTGTGAAGTAGGGTCTCGTAAGTATATCAGGATTTTCAATTTGTTTGTGTGAAGATTAAAATACTGCTTAATAGATACGAACGATTTTTAGTTTTTCAATGCTTTAATTTGTCAATGGCCCATTACAGGGAACGGGTCTCTTATCGTAATTGAGGAGGTCTAGAACATACCACCACGCTGCTCCAGTGCTAATTGGTGGAGGGGTTAGAGGCCAATCAAAGTGTACGTACTCGTACCTACCTAGGAAGGACAGGGAGCATCTTTATCTTGTACATTTGGAGTAAGATCAGGCTTTATAACTTTCCATTAAAGATTTGATTAATTATACCCTTCGGTTAAAAAAAATATAGATTAAGTTAGTTTCTACAATATCTTAGAACAGTATGAAAAGGATAATCACGGTGTTCGTGTATGAGACATAACAGTTTGCAATCCACTCCTTAGGCCAAAAAATCCTATTTTCTCATTCCCTGGTCAAAATCTGTATACACCATAACTAAGTTACCGTTCCATTTTCATTTAGAAGGATAATAAGCAGCAAAATGTTAACGTAGTCTTTCGGTTTATCCAAGAAATGGTTTTGATAGGAAACGATACAATAAATCTAGAGACAGTGTGGTAGATAACTGGAACACGCCTCTTTGAGATTCTTTCCCTAATATCCAATAAACATCCAAGGAGTGGGGGTTTGCCAGTTCCATAATTCGCAAGAACTTGATATATTGTTATAGTTTGTATACATAACATTGTTTAACTTGGTGGAATATAAAATGTGACAAAATTGCTTACTATAATACAGTTAAAAAATCTAGTTTTAATAAAAACGGTGGTGTCTTTAACTTACAAGATTCGATAAAAGATAGATACCGGACTTGTGAAATCATTATAAAATCTCGTGAAATACATTTAATTAGAACATGCTTATCCATAGGTTTATCACTTTTTCCTAAACTATGAAGAACATACAACCCAAAGACCAATTACGATTACATTTTGATATAACAACATTCTATGTATTATAGTAATAACTTGATATCTATAACTAAAGCTACATACAAAACTAACCTGCGATTTTACTTTAATATTTCGAAGTATCTCCGTGCAGTTAGGTACTTCACTATCCTGTACAAGTTACCCTATCACAGTCCAGTTTGTACGAAACCGCGCGTTGCAACCACACGACACTTCCAGCTTGTTTTCAACAAAGTTTACACTAATAATTGAGCATTCAGAGCTAACCGCTGTACGAAATTACGCGAAGTGAGCGGTGAGTTAAGAGCTCAATTTGTTTATAGAGGAAAATATAATTATTGAGTAGGTATTTGTTCCGATCGCTCCACCAATGTGTGCTAGAGCAGCGTGGTGGAGTATCTTTCTCAGTACAAGGAGAGATTGGTGCTCAATAGTGGGCCATCAATGGGCTATCGCCACTTATTCAGATATCATTGACTGACTCTGAACTGATATTTATAAGTAACTGCCCGTCTTTGCTTTCGTTTCGGGAAAAATATAGTATATACAAGTACTTACATACCTACTTACTCGTATAAAGTGTAAGTATATTTGGTTCAAAATTTCTTTCCTATTTTGTACCTTTTGTAGAACATCATTAAAAATTCCGTTTTATATTGTAAAATGTTTATTGAACAAGGTATGCTATTTGAATTTATTTATGTATCTGAGTTAAAATAAACCCATTGTCTCGGGGGCTTTATGAAAAACCTTATTATCATATGAACAATTCCAATATTTTTGAATATTTTCATTGGCATTCATTCATTCAACATCTTAGCTGTAATAATACTAAGTTGATGTACTACAAATCCCATTAAAAATGTATAATTTAAACCAAATAAATACATTTTACTGAATAATTAATGGCAAGCGTTGCAAGAATTCGTCCTCGCCTCGTTACTTATCTGTTCTAACAATTCGATAATTGGATCAAGATTTGTTCGCGGACAACGGGACATACTGCTGCGTAGATTGATGGTGTTTAAATTTAATTTAAATTAGAACAAAAAGTTAAGTTTGGACTACAAAACCGCTTTAATACTTAAATAATGAAATTTCATAATATACAAAAACCAAATATCTCTGTCCCCACTGTCCAAAGCCGAGAAGGCTATTTAGGTTAACAACTCGAGGCAACTCTCCATTCAGAATAAGATCTCAAAGATAAAATATGCTGCCCATCCGTATCAAAACCCTAAAAACGTATAAAATTCAACAATCTCAGCTTATAATATATTAAATGAAAAAAATAACCACTGTAGGTACTTATAATTACCATTGAAACGTGTTTTTTATTTACTTAACAAAAAGTTTTTCACGTAAAGCACCTGATAGTCCAACTTATGGGTTGTCCAAAAAAAAAATCGGTATAACTTTTCCAAATAATTTTTTAAAGCAGTGTGTAGTGAGCACTTAGAGAAAGTTGTCTTTACAGCAGCGGCCTATTGTGGGAGTAAATTATCTCGATGAGCACTAATTAAATTTCTTTGCGCTTTGCTATGCCAAATGTGCCCCTCAATAGAATCGTTCTCATTTCACGAAGTCCCGAAATCCAATACAATTTCAATCTTACGCACCTGTTCTTAAGAACTACTGAATGCATCGCGGTTTGTAATAGTTACTAAACAATTGTTTTGTTTGAGCAAGCGATCGTGCGAATTTGTGTCTTGTTAGCCATTTTGAAAAGGCCTTTGTTAGCACTCCGCTTTGTTGAACTGTTTTAGTTTGAATAGGCTTCATTACTAGAGTTCTATTGAGTGTTATGCACTGTAATCTAATGAAGCTCTTGCCTCTAAATGTTTCCACATCATTTATTTCTTCTGGATACAAAGCACTTTGTTATTTTTACAGATATAGCCAACAAAGAAGATAAAAAGCTACATATTGGAGAATGGTCGTGTGACCAATGGACATTATTAATAATGAAAACATCATTGATATTGCTGATCAAAAAATTATCTTTCAATACAGCCAGATTGCTAGCTATCTGCTTACTTGAGTCAGCTACTAAGCCGCAGTGTTTCAAGCTTAGACCTTGAAAGTCTTTTCTCTATGTCCACGTATTTTCTTTTTGGCCATCAACGCCATATAATTAATGTCATTGTAGTAGTCATGAAACCGATAAATAAATTATCGACCAATAATCAAACTCGATAAATCTAAATACTCCTAACACTTTAGGATTTATAATAGTCAACAGTAATCAGATATTCAATTTAACACCTGGATAATCTAATCTGAATATTAATTTAAATGGGATTCGTTTTCGTTTGCAGACCGCCTCCAAATTCAATCACTATTTATAACAGCCGCCTGTAATTATTATTGAAAGGTTTTAGAGACACTTGTTAAATTGTGAGTCTTTACATTTTGTTTTAGTTATTACTTTGAAGTAGTTTTCCAATATTAATATTACATTTAAGTAATATTGGAAAACTACTTACACTAATTGCTTTTATTACTTAAATGTAATAAAAGCAGTTCTTAAGAAGTACAACATTTGTGTTATGAGCCGATGAAACTCAAGAATGTAACTATTTAAATATTACTGAATGACGTAAGTTCCATTCAGCGTAGCATATACATTTTTATGGACTTATACAAATTTGTTCAGAATTTCGTTATTTACATAATTATATTCCACGATAACCCTTTAATTTCCCTCTACGATTCTTATTAGAGAGTCAAAAGAACTTTTACCATAGATTCTCAAGTACCGTTGTTCCATAATGTAGAAACAAAAATAATGCACCCTTATAACACTCTAAGCAAACATTTGTAAATGGCCTTCTTTTTGGAAGATATTATGTTTAGTATTTTGATAAATTTTGGTTGCAAATGTAAACATTATGAAATATATAATTTATGTTAACAGAAATAAACTGATGGCACCAACCTGTCGTGGAACTAAACTTTTCAAAATAATTTTACGAGTTACAAAAAACAATTAATGCCAATTTAACTTAAACATCTCGTAACCGGATACCTTGAAATAGAAAAATCCGCGTCCATAATTATAGTTTCTGACGTCACTCAATCCTACGTAGCACAGTGTAATATAGCCGAGTTTAAAGCTCACTGACAAATGTAGTAGTCCAAGAATTCGTTCGGGACTTTCCTTGTGTAGTGAACTGTTTTATTAAGATAGATTTTGGCTGAGGGTAACGCCGCGGTGGGTGACATCTCCAAATATTACCATTTAAACAAGTTTTATGTAAATCGGTACGAGCCCGTCGGAACTTATTTTCGGACGGAATTTTAAGGCGGTGCGTTTTTCTTCGCGAGTTTAAAGGCGAAAAGTTACAAGATTTCTGATACCGACTTAATGGGATTGGCCGCTGTTATGGAGCTAATTCTGAATTGATTAAGCAACTTTTTGGTTCCTTGTAATTTTTACCGCCAAATTCTACTTTATCTTTATTTTCAATTTAAACATCCATCAGTTGATTAGCGAAGATAAGCTATTATCACGAACAATAAATTGTGTTTTTATTGTCTTTTTAATTTGTTAATTCTTATATTATGTGATGAGACACTAGTAAACTAGTAATCCTAATACGAGTACATACATTTCTCTTCATCGGTTTTCTGTGTATAAATTGAAGTTCTTAAAAGAAAAAGAAATATAAATAGTGCTATATGTATTAGGTATGGTGAGGTATGTATTGTACCTACTTACAAATATGACGTAGTCCTAACAATTGCCGTCGCTACTATTACTAACAATAATAATACAATGACCTCATATGTCATAACCTTGAATTTGTACTCTCAACTACTCAAAAAACTTAAATAAAAGCACAAAGCTGTAACAGCCCACGTGTCCAATTCGACTGTAAAAACAATTTTCCAACACACTTCTCTACTCGTTCAGTTGACTGGCTCAATAGGCACTATACACTCACAGGTTTATAGCCGTGGTCGCGAAAATACTCGTAAGTTTGGTACATAAGCGTACTGAGATTCCATTGGGACATGCTTCCTTGTTTCTTGTATACGCCAAATCGATTCCTAATACAGTCACTTTAAGTCAACTTCAAACTATTTTGCCTTACAGCATTTGGCGACTTACAACCTTTTGCTTCTAAGTTACAAACCTATGTTTCGTTCCGCTACGCTACAGCCATCTTTAGTTCTGGAACCTAAATACTCTTAATACCACCAGTGTTTGGGGTACAGCATGTAATATAGTAGGTAATTGAAATATTAATTCTATACATTTTAGTAACAATAAGTATTATTAATAATAATTTTGTATCATTAAAATTACATACCTATCTACCCAGTTGTATGAAGCATTCTACTCGTTTTATTTATAAAACTAGCTTATGCTCGCGGCTTCGCTCGCGTTAAGAATATTAAGTTTCATCTCCTATTTTATCCCCTTGGGGGTAGAATTGACCAAAATCCTTTCTTAGCGGATGCCTACGTCATAACATC